>JAQQST010001735.1:0-11838 GCA_028646485.1 Cryptoprocta ferox | reverse complement strand
GTGTTCCTGTAGAGCTGGGCGTCATCATACAGAGTGGATTCGTTCGATTGGGTGACAATGGTACAGACTCCCCACTTGCACTCCCACTGCTGAGTCACGAGGGGAACGTGAGAAGAAGGAACAAGATAGTGACCCGCTGGGACTGTAGCCCGCAGAAGGGCTGGTACCTCAGAAGCCCCTCCGTGACTGAATGGAGACAAGAATGCGTTTATTTCTCAGCTCTGGGCTTTTTTTCCATTGTGAGGAAATCCTGAATAATTGTACAGCTAGCTATGTCCAGGGATATGAGGGACATGGTTCCTGTGCTTGAGATGCTGACGGGCACCAGGAGCAGACCAAGAATCTGCACTGAGTGTACCTTTTCCCACAGTCTAAGCACGCTCATCAATGGCAAACATTCAGCAAACCACTTTTTTCCAAGCTGCCTTCTCTTAGGTGGGCGTTTTACTTTATTCGTTCAATTGTCATTTTCTAAATGTTCATTTCTTTAGAAAGGGAGAGAGAATGAGCATGGGAGGGGCATAGAGAGAAGTGGAGAGAGAGCGAGAATCCCAAGCAGGCTCTGTCAGTGCGGATCAGGACTGTGAGATGATGACCTGAGCCGAAAGCAAGGGTCAGACACTTAAACAACTAAGCCACCCGAGCTGCCCCAAGGTGGGTGTGTTTAAAATTTTTTTAATGTTTATTTATTTTTGAAGGAGAGAGAGACAGAGTGTGAGCAGGGAAGGGGCAGAGAGACAGGGAGACACAGATTGCAAAGCAGGCTCCAGGCTCTGAGCTGTCAGCACAGAGTCTGACATGGGGCTCGAACTCATGAGCAGGAGATCATGACCTGAGCCGAAGTCACCCACTTAACTGACGGAGCCACCCAGGAGCCCCTAAGGTGGGTGATTTTAAAATGAGATTACTTTTCTGAATACATTCTTACATAAGAGACTTGGAGATAGTTGATAAATGAAGAAAAAATTTACTTGATAAGCTATAGGCTATAGGACACCTTTGAAATAATAAGATACCTTTGAAACACAACTTTTTTTATAATATGTTTCCTTTGGAGACACATTCACACAGACACACGCGAACGCGCGGCACAGACACACACACACACACACACACACACACACACGAAGAACCAGCCTCAGGTGGGAAGAGGCTGGATTAGACCAAGATGGAAGAGCACCTTGAAGGCCATTCACGCCCATGGAAGATGGGTGGCAGGACACCAGAGGGTGCGCCGGGCTCTGGGACCATGGCAAGGCTGTGAAAGGCACTTCGGCTACGCTGCGACAGGCACTTCGGCTACGCTGCGAGTACTGAAGGGCCCTCTTGAAACTTCTCAGGCTCCAAGCAGCCACCGTGATTTGGGGAGGGAGCGCTGCATGGGGTGAGCTACAGCTTTCCAGAATCTTCTCGCCCATTCCTATTAGGGTGGAGAAGTGGCCGGCTATCTCAGAGCTTCTTAGGTGGTCCTCCTTCCAAATGTGGGTTCCTTTATGTTGCCGTATTGGGGTAGGATGGGGTGGGGGTGTAGGTGTGGGATGAGGTAGAGGGCAATATGGATGAGATAGGAGGGTCCTCTAGAAGAGGGTCATTTTCCCTGGGGCGGTGTCTCCCTTTCAGTGATGGAGCTTACACTGGGCCTGGCAGGGGGCATGTATTTGGAAGGAGCTGGGTATCAGAGCAGCATGCCTCCCTTTTGTTTTTTTTTTAATTTTAAAAAATGTTTTATTTATTTTTGAGACAGAGAGACCGAGCATGAGAGGGGGAGGGGCAGAGAGAGAGGGAGACACAGAATCTGAAGTGGCTCCAGACTCTGAGCTGTCAGCAAAGAGCCCGATGAGGGGCTTGAACCCACAAAACGTGAGATCATGACCTGAGCTGAAGTCAGAGGCTTAACCAACTGAGCCACCCAGGCACCCCCATGTGTTTCTATTCTAGAGAATGAACAGATGGTTGCCATAACTAATGAATGTTGTTTTGCTGCATAAAGGAGGACTCTAATTTCCACTAGGCACGGAAGTTTATTAAACCCCTGGCAGCCTTCCCTCCACCCTCTTTGGCCAGCAGTTCTGGCCTCTTCCCCAGAGAAGGTGGTGAAAGTGATCTTGGGGGTGTCTCAGTCTGGTCCCTGCAGGCTGAAGGGTCTTATTGTTTTTTCTATCCAGTGCATAAAGCTCGAGATCCTGGTGTAGACACCTGGAGGGCTCCCATTTGTTTTCACAAGGGAGACAATGCCCTGGGCCATGTTGTCGCACACAAGGGGGCCTCCGGAGTCTCCCTGTGGGCAGAGGGAGGAAGAGCTGAGCTCAACTCTTTTTTGTTCCTGCCCCCTGCTGTCCCTGGGGATGGGTGGTCCCTGTGAGGGGGCTGTGGGTGAGATCAGGGTCAGGTGAGGCCTGGGGCTCCAGCCTGGTCCTCATACTCCCTCCCTCTTCTCCTTCAGAAAACGTCTGCCCATAAGGAGCTGTGGGACAGTCTCTCACCCCTGCTAGGGACCCAGGACCAGACCCTGGATTGGTCGGAAAGGCTGAGGACATAGGGACACGGTTAGTTCTCCTGCCCCTTGTCAAAGCATGGCTGTCCCAGGCCTGGGCATGGACACTGGTGGGGATCTCACCTTAAAAGAAGACTTCCACTTTCTTGGGTCCCCCGCACATATCTGGGTGTTTCTGTCATAGAGGTGGTAGTAGAGGGAGAAGCATAGGTCGTCCTTCTGGATTTCTAGCTCTACCTCCTGCAGTTTCTCTGCCCCATAGACTCTGTTCACGCTGAGTCTGCCCCAGCCGGCCACAGTGCACACCATCCCTGGCCTCACCCACGTGGTCCTCTTGGGCAGCCTGAGGAGGCTCACATAGGTGTTCAGGTTGGCCTTCCTTTCCAGCTGAGTGCCGAGAAAAGGTATTGTCATCACCGATGGCTCACAGAGAGCCCGGGGACAGCCATGGCATTGCCATCTTCAGAGCCCCAGGACAAGTGAGAAGGTCATAGTGGGAAGGAGGGACAGGAATGAGGTCTCAGGGAATGCAAAACCCCAGGAATAACATGTCCAAACACCAGTGGAGCGAGGGCCCTACCTGCAGTAACATGATGTCATTGAGCACGGTTTTAGAATTATAGTCTGGGTGGGGGATGGCTCTTCTCACGGGGATGATCTGCTGGGTTGTCTCTTGCTTCCTGATGTTGTGGGCCCCCAGGATTACAGTGATGGAGCTGGACACAGAGCAGGGTTGGGGTGGGGTCACAGGAGGTACAGCCCCAGGGCCGTGGAGGGAACAGGACGACTCGGGGCAGGGCAGGACTGGACTGGAGAGGAATTACAGGGAATGGGGCCCCGGGGCTGAGCATCTCTGTGTCCTCTGCTTCCTGGCAGCCCAGGCTGGGTGGGAGTTAACCTCATGGTTAACACCTCTTAACAGAAGGGTGGGGAATCACGCTCTGCTTCTCACCTTCCCTTGCAGTGAGCAGCTGTTAGCACAAAGTCCTCACGTACAAGGAACCCCCCGCAGGCTTTCCAGGTTCCATCTGGATTCTGGATCCGGAGAAATGCCATGAAGGGACGAGAATGAGGCTTGGCTTCGTGGCCCCCGATTATTTTCCCTGAAAGAAAAAGTCTACTCTGCCTGCTGTGCTCATGAGGCCACAGGCTGGAGAGGGGCAGCGGGGGAGGAACTGCGGCAGGTGGGAGTCAGGGTGGCGGAGAGCACAGTCTGCAGTAGCCAGAAGCGCCCAGAAGGCTTCCCTGGGCAGCCTTCCTGGCTTGCTTCATGACCCACGAGACTCACATTTTCCCTGTGACAAAGAGCAAAGGAGTCCTTGTTCCTTGTGTCCTGCTGCAGAGACAATGGTGGCAGACAGAATTTGCATTTGGAACAAGCAGTGAAGTCCCCATGGATCCTGGAAAATCCTTTCCCTGATAGCATCTAGGTCCCCTCTCCCCTTTTGGTTCCCAGACCCTACTGAACTGCTCCTCGATTGTGATGTTCGGAACGTGAGCTCTAAATGCTCATGTTTGTGTGGTGGGTTGCGTTTGATCTTTGCCAGAGCCCGGCACGTGGTAGGTGCTCAGTAAATGTCTTGGCCGCATGAAGGAATGCTGGCCGTGAGCCTCTCTGAGGTCTGGTTGTGGTTCTAAGTAGCAGGGAATTCGGGGCCTGCCAAAGCCATTGTGCCCATCGTGACTGACAAATGACCAGAGGGAGCTTGAAACGAAAATGGCCGAATGTAAGTATCACGGGGATCAGGATGCCACCAACAGTGGGATCAACTGGGTTCTCGGCTTCTTTCTCGGGCAGCAGAGAATGCAAAAGCTTGGAGAAATGGGTGGAGACTGAGGGTAGATTTTAACTCATAGAGTTAGAAATATAAGGGGGGTCACTTTGATCCCAGAAGCCAGCCCCTTTCTCCAAGCTCCCCTTTCCTAAGGCATTGATCATTTCTCATTCCTACCTTCCAACTGTCTTTCAGATGCCTTTGTAAAGAACCCAATTTCCAGATGACAAGGTTAGGACCTGGGAAGGGGATAGCACCGAGCAGCCCTTCTGGGGGTCATCGTTCTGCCGTGCTATTCCTGCAGAGTGTTTATCCCGCTTCAGATCTGCCCATCTTTGAGTGAGGCTGGCAGATCTGATGTGGTATAAAGGGTCAGCAGGGCTTGCATGAGCCTGAGTGTAGCCTCTAGGCAGGGCTGTGCCACAGTGGGGTGGGGCTGGCATCTGTCAGGGGAACAGTCACTCACCTGCATCAGCCTTGGAGGCCAGAAGGAAGGTCACCAAGACCAGGAGCGGCTGCATCTCTTCAAGAAGGGGCCCGGGTCAGAACTGCTGGCGCCTCCTCCTAGACTTCTAACCCTGGTGTTCTTCTCTGGTGTTGTGGTCTTTATCCCCTAAAGCTCCCTCCCTCTCAGTGCCTCCTACTGCTCTCTGATCAATCCTGGACTGAGTTAAATAACTTATCGGACACCATATCAGTATTGGAGATCTTGACCACACCAGCTGGAAACAGGAACCACAGGCTACAGATGGGATGGGTAAAAATGTCACATCAGAGAGGAGCAAGTCCCTGAGCTGCAGAAATCTGAGCCTTATGGTGATAGATCCAAGAATGTGTCGTCTTCCTTGGCTCTCCGTAGATCCTCAGAACGATTTTTTATTGAGGCCCCTTTCAAGTGAGACTCAGGGGTGTTGGAGGGTAGATTCCTTGCTTCTGGTGGAAGAGACAAAATCATCAGTGATCTGATAAGGATGGTGAGGGCCATCGTTAGTGGGAGGGACAGGATGAATGGTGTGGGAGTAATGTTGAAGAGGACTTGGTGCAGTTACGAAAGAAGTGAGTGGTTTAAAACAACAGCAGTGACACCACCACCACCACCACCACCAGCAGCAGCACAAGCAGCATTTATTTTTCCCACGAATCTGCAAGTTGGTCAGAGTGTAGCATGGAGAACTGCCCTTTGCTCCCCTTGGTGTCAGGAGAGGCTTGCAGCGTGGAGGCTGGGATCCCCTGAAGGCTCACTCACCAATGCCCAGTGGTTGGTGCTGGTTGTCTTCTGGGCATGTCAGCTCCGGTCCATGAGGTCCTCTCCTGTAGTCTTTGCATGGGCTTGTTTAGTCTTCCTTGCCACATGATGTTTGGCTTCCCAGAAGTAGCATGTCCCCACAATCGAGCTGGGCAGAAGGTGTGTTCCTACTTTACCTAGACTTTGAGGTCACCTGGCATCCATTGTACTGTATTCGGCTGCTTGGGGCAATCAAAAGTCTCCATACATATTAAAAGGGAAGGGGCATAGAAGAGAATGCACTTCTCAGGGGGAGGAGTGTTTCCGTCATATCAGAAGAGCCTATGGGATGGGAAACATAGAGTGGCAGCCATAGCAAAGGACAATCTGCCATATGGCTTTGGGTGCAGGTCGAGTTGGTCAGAGGACTTGAAACCACTGATTGGTCTAGGTCGAGGTCACAGCCTTTGGACAGGTTGGGGCCTGCTCTGTCCAAACCAAATGCATTGAGGATGGAAGAGGGTTGCTTCTCTCAAATGAGTTACTGCTACTGTGTGACGTGGGGATGAATGCCAGGGAGCTATGACAGTATCCTCAAACCACTGTCTGGAGAGCTTTCTTTCTCATACCTTGTAGCATTTGCTAAATAAGTTCTTCTAATCGTCTCCCCATAATGTGTCAGGTGAAGGGAGTCATGGAATTGAAAATTTGTTGCTTCTAACCATGTTGATCCCAGGTCTCTTGAGAAGGAAAAAAATCAATGGTGATTCTGGCAGGGTGGGGGGCCACAGGGAACCAGTAGATGGCATTCAAGCCCGTGTGAGGTGGGGAAGGTGCCCATGCCAGGCCTCCTCTGTGGACACCCTCCTCATCCCGCGTGGGCTTGGACGCCCCCCACTGGGCAGCCCAGCTTGGGATGGCAGAATAAATTCTGTGAGGTGAGGAGGGCAGCCCAGCTCAGGAAGCAGACACCCAAGTGGTGTGAGGAGGGTGTTCACAATAGGGACTGGCCTAGTAGGTGGTAGCAGAGCTCAGGTAGGCAGGGAGGGGCCTCTGCTGAGGGGCAGTCTGGTGTAATTCTTCCGAGCAGGTTGAGTACGGTGAGGAGGGCTTTGGCATGAAGGGGCTGCCTTTAAAATGAAACAGCCTCTGCCACAGCAAGGCGGAGTTGCAAGATATATATTTTCCCCCTATAGTTTTACTTTCATTTTATCTATGTCTTTGTATTTAAAATGTATCTCTTGCAAACAGAACAAAATTTGTCTTGCATTTCTTCTTTTTTAAAAAAATGTTAATGTTTATTTATTTTTGAGACAGTGAGACACAGAGCATGAAGTGGGTGGGACAGAGGGAGAGGGAGACACAGAATCCGAAGCAGACTCCAAGCTCTGAGCTGTCAGCAAAGAGCCCGATGCGGGGCTCGAACCCCACAAACCGTGAGATCATGACCTGAGCCGAAGTCGGAAGCTTAACCGACTGAGCCACCCAGGCGCCCCTTTCATTTTTCATCTAGAATAACAATCTCTGCCCTTTAATTAGAGCATTTACTCTCTCTTTACATTTAATGGAGCTGCTGATAGTGTTCGTTGAAGAATATCTAACTGATATTTGATTTGTGTTGGTGTGATGTAGTTTTTGTTCTTTTGTCCTTCTTTTTCGGCCCTCTTTTTTGTGACCCATTTTGTCTTCTTTGTTGGCTTTTATTTATACCCGTATCTATGATCTTATTTACTCTCGGATTACAGTGTGAGTCCTCACATATCACCGTCTACTTTGAATTAATGTTATAACACTTCACGTCAGAACTTTGTAATGGAGTGTCTCCATTTAACCCCCCCCCCATTTTGAGTTATTTTTGTCATACATTCTACGATATGCCATAATTCCTACAGCATTTTGCCTTAAATAATCAATATTATCTTTAAAAGAAATTTACAGAAAGTTTTTGAAATGTTTTCTTTTTTCTTTTATTTATTTACCTATTTTTATAGGTTTTAAAAATTTTTATTTACTCTTTTAGTATAATTTCTTGTCACACTGGGATCCATGTAACTCCCAGCGCTCATCCCAACAAGTGCCCTCCTCAGTGCCCACCACCTACTTTCCCCTGTCTCTCACCCCCATCAACCCTCAGTTTGTTCTCTGTATTTAAGAGTCTCCTCTGGTTTGCCTCCCTCCCTCTCTGTATGTAACTATCTTTTTCCCCCTTCCCATTCCCCATGGTCTTCTGTTCCCCAAAGTCTTTTATATTAGGTCACATTTTACCTGTTATTTCTCTTGTTCCCTTTCTGCTTCCAACGGGGATCATTTCTCTTCGGCCTAAAGAACTTCTTTTCATGCTGTTTGCAACGAAGTTCTGATGGCAACAGTTCTCTCATCTTTGTTTTTCTGAAAATGTCTTCATTTTGCCTTTACTATTAACGATAATTTCCCTGGACATAGAATTCCAGGTTGAATTCTAGAAATTGGTTGCCGGTTTCTTTTTTTTCCTTTCAACTCTTTAAAAAATGTCATTTGTCTGTCTTCTGATTCTATTATTTCTAGGAGGAGCTCGTTGTTATTCTCGTTGTTGTTTCCTCGGAAGTAATGTCCTCTTTTCCCTTCTACTTGCAATTTTTGATCTCTCTCAGAGCCAATATGACTATGATGTGCTTAGATGTGGCTGTCCTTGTCCTCCCTGAGACTCACTGAACTTCCTGACTCTGGGGATGAGAAATGCCATCCAGCAATAGGCCTCTGACGAAAAGGAACCCACGCTGCACCTGTTTCGTGGTGAAATGCGTGGGGTGGTGAAAAGCAGTGTCGTGTGGGATGCAGATAGTTAATAAACCTGTGAGTTCTCAAAGTCCACAAAGATGGTAATGGAAGGCGGAGCCATCCCAATAAACGTTCCTGAAACACATGCGCAAGCTTTGGCTTCCTTCAGGCCTCTCCCTCACCAGGAGCTGGCTTTGCCTTTCTCTCTGGTCACAAGGGGGCCTGACTCTTCCGGTGAGTGTGTGGGCAAGGAAGGGTGGTGGGAGCAGATCTGGGGACAAGGGGCACTTTCTTGAGGTCTTTACAGAGTTATTTTATTTTGTTTTATTTCTTAATTTTCGTTACAGAGTATTTAGAGCAAGGGAAAAAGTATTTCCTTCACTTTGGGGGTCGGGGGATATTTCCCCAGACAAAGGAGGTTTGAAGGAACTGGCATGTTTACGGGGCTTACCTTCTTCCACCCAAGTGTGCCCATGCGTAGGCTGCAGCTTTACCGACGCAGATGTTTTGAATACTTGTCCAGGAATGACTGCCACAGGAGCCTAGAGGCTTTCTGTCAGGGAGGTGTCTGAGCAGAAATCTTTTGTTCAGGGATGCCAATAATTGATCACTCACTGGGCTTTAGAAAACATGTCAGGCTTCCTTTTCACAAAAAATTTAAAAAAGTGTTTACTTATTTATTTTGAGAGAGAGAGAGAGACAGACACACACACACACACACACACACACACACAGAAAATCCCAAGCAGGCTCCATGTTGTCAGTGCAGAGCCCAACTCAGGACTCGATCCCACGAACCTGGGGATCATGACCCGACCCGAAATCATGGCTGGACTCTTAACCATCTGAGCCACCCAGGCACCCCAACCCCATCATGTCAGGCTTCTTCCTGGCCTGGCTATCAGGAGGCCTGGGCTCAGTCCAGGGTCTGTCCTAACTCTGGTCCCTTTAGTTATTATCTCTTTCTGGTACTTTGTGTCTTCCTCATCACTTGAGGGAGGATGAGAAACTATAGCGAGTGTTCTCAAGCTTGTTGTAACCACAGGACCATTTCCTCGAAGTAAATGTAATATGTAATCTGAATATGCAAGTGGCTGGGCTGCTTTAAAGAACCGTATTTTCAATTTTGCTTTCTGCATTTTCCTATTTTGTCTTTCCTATTTGTTTCTTTAAGCTTATTTATGTATTTTCAGAGAGAGAGAGAGAGAGAGAGAGAACGGTGGAGGAGAGACCCAGAGAAGGCGATACAGAATCCCAAGCAGGCTCTGCACCATCTGTGCAGAGCATGATGTGGTCCTCAAACTCATGAACCCAGGAACCGTAAGATCATGTCCTGAGTCGGGACCAAGAGTCAGATACTCAACGGACTGTTCACCCAGGCACCCCTCCTTTTTGTCTTTGTCCATTAAGGAACCAGGTCCTTAGTATGCCTTAGATGCAAGAATTTTTTTTTCAGCTCCCAATCAGTAGCTGGGCAATCTCATCGCTCTTGCCTTGCAAAAATTCCCGAGGTTGTTAAAAGCTTGTGTTGCTTTAGGCTTGGTGCATAATATATGAAAGGGCATGCCTTTGAGGGTTACATGATCCCAGAGTGTTTACCCCATGTCACAAGAGAGGATGGCGTCGTGCGTTTTTGATGTAGTTTTTGGTGCAGGTGCCTTGGTGCAGGCTAAGCCTTTGGTGGCACACCAGAGGAGTGCCCACACTAGTGGCAAGACCTTGGCGGTATGGCTCCCTGGGGTGTCTGGTGAGGTGAGCCCCGCGCAGGGAGATCCTTGTTTAGCAAAAATCACATCCTCCATGTGTGGCCTCCAAGCCGCGAACTTCCAAATGCGGAAAAGTGTAGGGAGTCTTGGGCTCTGTGGATGCAACAGTAACCATGGGCCTCAAGGGCAGAGGTGATTCTCCATTTTCCAGACCACGTGAGCCTCCCTGATTCTAGTTTAAGTCTGCACAGGCAGGGACTTGCAGTCATGAGTGGGGTCGTTTCTGGCCCCAGCCAACTGTATAGGTGTTTTGAATCAAACAAATGCCTTTGGGCAAATATATAATGTGTTTTTTCCTACCATTTGAATCTATACAATGACATTCATATCTGCTGCTTTTCAAGCAAATGAAAATAAGGCTACCCTGTCCCCTAGGTGAAGAGGAAGCTCCCCAGTAAACAGTTTGGTCGCTTCACGTCTAGATGTCAAATGACTAAAGTCATTTCCAAATCCCATAAACTGCTGTTCTAGAGTCACATGTGATAACATTCATACAGACTGTAACCAGCAATAATAATGCAAATACAAATAATTGTAATAATAATAATGAACAAATACAAATTCTCAGTTCAGGTGGACTTTCCACGGAGATGTAGGCCGTGTGGCCTGGTGTGAAGGAGGGAGAAGAGGTCAGGTGATTTGGGTGAGGTTCACCAGTGTCCAGTTCACCGGGGCTCAGTGATAGAGCCTGCATTATGTTTACTCGATGTCCCCAGTCAATGCCTGGCATGTAGTAGGCGCCCCATCAGCATTTGCTTGTTGGTTGATGGAAAGAATTGTGCTTTGCAGTCCTACTGCAGAAAGGAGCCCTTTCCAAGTCAAAAGGCTGCTATAGCCCGGGGTGGCCAGCAGGGAGTCTCAGCCTAGACGCTGGCAGTGACCAGAGGGACAGGTTGAGAGGGACTCGGTCTACTGGGCTACTGAGTGAGCAGCCATCAGGGGGCCCTGAGCGCATGGGGAGGCACTGGGCTGGATGTGAGGGGTGGAGCTGGCCCTTCCAAGGTGACAGTGGGGGCCCAGGGACTGAGGAACCACTGCCAGCCCTGTCCTCCACGGACCCTGTGTGCTGCCCTCACAGGCCAGGCACCTCGGATGCCCCTCTCTGTGAGGGCGTGGTTGGGCTGATATCTCAGTGGCAAGGCCCTGGTGGAACTCGGGGTGTTCGAGGTGGACCGAACATGAGAATGGGGCCAGCTCAGATCTGTGCTGTCTGGAGGGGGCAGGAGTTGGTGGCTGATGCACCGTCCCAGGGATATGGAACACTCTCAAGTATGGAGAAGACAAGAAACCAGCCCTTCACACTCCGTTCAGAGACATTTATTTGCTTGCTGGCACCTTCCCTCCCAGCCTCCCCAGTGTGATTTTAGGTCAGCTTCTGAGCAAATAGTCTGGATCCTGCAGGTAGAGGCCTTTCATCGTTTTCTTTATCCAGGGCAGGAAACTCGTCACCTTAGTATAGACCCATGGTGATACCCCAGTATTTAGTCCATAGGAAACGATGCCGTGGGCCACACTGTTACTCAGGAGAGGGCCCCCAGAGTCCCCCTGTGGACAGAGATGAGGAAGGAGTGAGCCCGCTCTTGCTGTTCCTGCCCTCCCTGCACCCCCATCCCACCCCCCACACTGGCCTCCCTAGCCCCTTTGAGAAGGCTGCTTTGCATGGCCTCCACTGGAAGTCGAAGTCGAGGGCAGGTCAGGCCTTGGATATCGTCCCTTCTTCCCTCACCTCAGGGAGCAGCTCCCTCTCCTCCCCTCTACCAGATCCTCTGCTGTGGGACTGCTGGCTTCACCTTCCTGTTTAGGGACCTGAAAGCAGGTGGG
>JAQQST010001734.1:0-11839 GCA_028646485.1 Cryptoprocta ferox | reverse complement strand
TTCCGTTTGATTGTATCACTCAGTTCTCGAATTCTCTTTTCGTGTTCCTGTATCAATTTTTCTCTCTTTTTCTCGGCTTCCTCTTTTGCTATAACTGTGCCTTTTATTTCACTTATTCTCCTCTCTGCCTCTTCAATCCGTGCAGTGGCTGCCTCCATTTTGTTATGCACCTCATTTATAGCCTTTTTTAACTCGTCACAGCTATTTTGAAGGTCCCTAGTCTGTTTATCAGTAGCTTCTTTGATGTTTTTATGAAGTCCAGCAATTAATTTTATGACAATTGTTCTAAATTCTTGTTCAGTCATGTTGTTTAAGCCTGTTTTGAGCAGTCTGTGGCTGTGACTTCTTCCTGGAGTTGCTTTAGAGGAGAGTTCTTTCGCTTCGTCGTTTTGGCTAGCCAGTCACAGGAGGGACGCGAGGACCGGGAGCACGGTTAAGCGAGGCTTTAAGCAACGTTCTTGCGAGAGCAGGTGTCGGCAGGACAGGCACACACGGGGCAGTCACAGCAGACAATTTAGTTCCTAGAAGCCTCTGACTCTTGATTTTGGCTCAGATCATGATTGAGCGTGGCTGTTCATGGAGCCTGCTTAAGATTTCCTCTCTCCCTCTCCCCCTGCTTGTGTGCACACATGCGTGTGCATGCTCTCTCTCAAAAAAAAAAAAAAAAAAGAAAAAAAAAGAAATGGGGAAGGAAAGACTAGAAAGCAATTTAGGACTAAGTGAATGAAAAAGGGAATTGAAAGCTTGCATTCAAGAAACATTTTGTTAGAAAATAAGCAGAACTTAAATACTATTAGATATGAAGAACAAATTAGAATGTGTAAAAATATTCTGGGGCTCCTGTGTGGCTCAGTTGGTTAAGCATCTGACTTTGGCTTAGGTCATGATCTCACAGTTCATGGGTTCAATCCCTGCATCGGGCTCTACGCTGACAGTTCAGAGCCTGAAGTCGGCTTCAGATTCTGTCTCCCCCTCTCTCTGTCCCTCTCCCACTCACACTCTGTATCTCTCTCTCAAAAAAAATTAAAATTAAAATATATATTATAAAACATTAATTCTAGGTTACTGGAACAATAGTTGTGACAATAACAGAAGTGGGAATATTAAAAAGTGCGTATAATTTTGTGAGATTCACATAGGTATTTATTTTACACACTTGAAATTTGACATGATATTTGAGTTTTTAAATACAGATGCCTTGTATAACTTTAAAATACAGGGTGAACATAGCATAATATCAAAATACCTTTAGTGAAATACATAGGGGATCGAAATATATATTTGAGACTATGGGTATAGGATGGAGGCTTTAACCTATAAAATAGAATATTTTATCTGAGGGAACAATATAGAAAGACATGACTCTAAGCTTGTGGACTAAATCAGGGGCTTTCTGTTGTTAGATGTGCAGATAAATAGTTTGTATTTCATTGGAAAACTATACTCTCTCTGTAGCATGCACACCCAGGGAATCAGATTCTAGCCCTCCCTGTTCACTGTCTTTGAGGTAATTTGCAACTCTTCATAAGTTGTAGATAACTGGTAGATATGTAAATGCTGTCCTGTGATTTTAATTGACCCTAATGACTATGGAAAAATCAGTTTTGTCTTCATTTGAAATTCATTTCAACATTCCTTTATATAAATTTGTACTGTTTGAGTTTCCCTTTGGACCTGTTGTATCATATACCTTGGGCTCTCATATCATATGAGTAAAATAATTCCTTAAAATGTGTTCATGTTTATATTTGTATGTTGTTAAAGACAAAATTATTCTGAC
The DNA here is from genome assembly GCA_028646485.1 of Cryptoprocta ferox. Taxonomy (NCBI): domain Eukaryota; kingdom Metazoa; phylum Chordata; class Mammalia; order Carnivora; family Eupleridae; genus Cryptoprocta; species Cryptoprocta ferox. The sequence continues at coordinate 10,059 of JAQQST010001734.1, read as the reverse complement.
ACTTGTTAAAACAGGTGCAAGACTATCACAATATATAGAGAGATGAGACACAACTTGAAAACAAGGAAAAGCAGGGATTTGTAGCCAAGGAGCAGGTTGAAAGGGCTCAGCGTATAGAATATTTCTAAAAGGAGATATCAAGAGTAGGGAAAATTCTTGTTAAATTGACCTATGAGGGTTCTTGCTGAAGCCAGGGCCAGGATGACCAGATAATACATGGGGGATGGTGTGGGATGACGAATTTGATCAGATGTTATAGATGATACAATATCATGGGTGGGATGATTCTCTCTAAACTGGCTTACCAGGATTTTTGCCACAATGGGGCCAGGCAGACTTGAGGGAAAAGCCCAAGGACCAGGGCTATTTGAGAGTAAGACTCAGAGGCACCCAACTTGTTTGCTCAGGGAGACAGTTTCTGTCAATGTGTATCATGATTTCACTTTGTTCTGAAAGTTATCTTGGCAGATGGTAGAAGAACAATCTGAGTGGCAGAAGGAGGCCCTAAAATTGTAGTAATGGTGAGCAAGTTGGGTCTGGAGTGAAACAAAGAAAAAGCAAAAACATAAAAACAATTCTTGCATGTCCTGACTCAACAATTTATGATTCTCTCAGCTTCTGCTTCTTATTAGTAGGCTTGGAAGGTAATAATAATGCCTACTTTACAAGGCCATATTGCAGTTGAATGTTATAATGTGGGAGATACTGTTTCCCAAATCAGTGTGGGCTCTACTAGCGTGAAATTATGACTACATTCCAGGAGTCAAGGAGTGGAATGTTTCATGAAGAGCTGTGGAATAGGATCATGGCAGATTGCTAGCTGCCTCCTAATAAACATTTTGTCTTTTCTCTGTTGTAGAACTTTGGCTTTTAGCTGAGTGAATTATTGCCCATTCATAGTCTACATCTCCCAGCCTCTTTGATCACCTAATTTGGCTGTGGGATTGAGATGCGCATGAGAAGTGAGCAGAACAAGTGTGGGGTATGGTTTTATGTGTTTTCTTTTGATCCTCATCTAGAAGCTGAACTTGGCTTTGTGATTCAGCTACTTTTGTCAAAAGTGCTCTGTATTCCCATAAACTATGCCTTTGAGATTTTTTTTCCCCAGTACAAGTTGTTATTGAAAATTTCATAGCTGTTTTTTCTTTGTAGTTCTTCTGATTTTTGTTTCACACTTATCAATTGGCCTGTCTCCTAATCAGGGATGTTTAAAAAGAACATGCAATGTCAAGGGAACAAAAACAGAGGATTTTATCTTTGAGTCACAATTTGCTCTGAAATTCTGAAATTTGCTTTAAAATCTTTAAATTTGGAGATAACATGGCAAAACTGCACAAAACTTATTTTATAACTTTGTTTCTTTAACATGCTTCTGTAAAAGGCCCTGAACTTTATTGTTAATTAGCTTGAACTTATCAGAGTGAATATGAGTAATGTCAATGATTTAATCAAATGTCCATTTGGGGCCCAGAATTATCCACAGAATTTCTTAAAGGCCCAGATAACTGTACAGTAATGTGCTCATTCATGTTAGAGATTTTTAAAAAATTTTAAAGAAACAGGCCTTGGACATTTCTTATAGACAAATAATTAAATCAAAGCCATCTAGTTCATTTCATTCTCTGAGCCATGGTTGAGAAAATTTTACTGTATCTTTCTACCCTTACCAAAGTAAACTTCTCCTCCTCAAGATGGCTTCATTTTATAGATCAATGTGGGTAGTAGTATTCTTATTTCCTTCTAATTTTTATCCTTCTGATAGTTTTGTTGTTGCTTGTATATGCAAGTTAAGAAAGAACCTCAGATTCTGTGTTTCCATGAAAAAAACAACATAAAAGTCACATGAAAGAGGAATTTGGTTTGTTTTGGTAACATTCTAATTAACATAAATATATTTGAATTCTTCACTAGCACTGGTGTTTAACTTATCAATTCAATGAGACTTACCGTAAAAGGGTTTTATTTTCCTTCTTTATAGTTGCTCTTCCTGAAAGGGATTATAGATGTCTGAGCCAGACACCACCTCTGAAAATGCTTCTGAAAATTTACTTTTAATATCCATTAGTATATAAACTCATTTCAACTCAGGGAAGATATTAGAGGAAAGCAATATGGACTCATTTATAATAATTCCCTTGCTTTAGGAAATCATTAACTTTGGAAACTGTGCAATTAGAGAAATGACTACATTTCTCTTTAAAATAGAGCAAATTAGGGAGACTTCTGGGCTGGTTAAAAGATACTAGTTCTAAAGGGCAGAGGACACAGTGGTTTAATATATTCATAATTAGATCATAAAACAGGAAGGGGCTCAAAGTTAGTCATTCGAGGCTTCTCTGAGGTACCACACTACGTTTTACTTGCACAAACACAGATTTAAAAATCTGAGCTCTCACACTTTCTTCTAATTCTGACCAATTCCCTTGATTATGACATTGATTATGACATATTTTTGGTTTATTCATGGACATCTTGCTCCACTTTGTCCACCTTCTTAGGAGGATAGCACCTGTGAGTTGTACTGGCCCACCTGCTTATAATGTAAGCAGGACTTTTTTTTCCAATTCTAGTTGTCTTGTCAGCCTTGGTGAGCTGGACCAAGTAATGTGTAACAAATTTTAAGGTGCCACCTTCACCAAACTCTTTTAAAGGGAGGAAGTCCTAAGTAAGTCCCCCTGGCTTCTCTGTGCCAGTTCTGGCTTCTGTAGCCCCACTTGACCCTGGTCACTTGACCTCAGTCACCCCAGGGATCAAAAGGCTCCCAAGTGTTTGAAGCAATTTGTAGGATGGTCCTTAGTACAAAAGGTTATTACTCCTTGAATGCAGTGCAGGCACCCTGCACTATGAGAAATAATGTTTTCAGGCAGTCCAGGCAAGAGAGGAAATTGTCTGCCAGTTCTGTTCTATTTTTTCTACCTTCTAATGTTTGTTGTGACTAAATTGTATGCTTTTTTTTCCTCTTGTTTGTCCGTGAGTAGTTTCAGATGAGAGTAAGTGCATTTATTTGTTATGCACCCATGTCAGAAGGAGGGCAGCAGAACTTGAGACTTTCTGAGTAGCCATACAGAACTGATACAGAAGGTCATTATGGCAAGTACTCCCAAACACACTGCTTTGCAATATGTAATTGTGGCTTTTCTGAGCTAGAGGTGGAGTCAGAGTCTGGGCCAACTTTATGACTTGCTTTAGCCAATAGAAAGTAGTAGAAATGACATTGTATGAGTTCTAAAGCCTAGGCTTTCAGAGGCCTTGCAGCTTCTGCTCTCATCCTCTCTTGGAACCTCAAAATTATCAGAAAGCCTGGGTAGACTACTGAATGACAGGATTTGTGGTAAGAGGCCTCTAGTTAAGACCCAGCACCAAAGTCTGAGATGTGAAATTGAGGGTATTTTAAACCCTCTAGTCTCATCTAGTAAACAATTATTGAAGAAGCTTCAGTGACCAGGTGAGACCAACAGAAGAACCATCCAGCTGAGCCCAGCTAATCCACAGAATCATGAAACAGAATACATTGTTGTTTTTTAAGCCCTTGGCTATAGATGGTATGTGTGCAATGAATCAATAGATAACTGACACACCAGACCAGAGTTGACTGGGCTTAACAGAGGTGGAACTGGCAGACAGTGTCATGAAGGTCTGGATGTACTTAGCAGGGACCAAATTTAGGCAAGAGGATTTGAGATCAAGAATTTAGTCCCAGGAATGAGTAGGAGGCTGAATAGGACAGATATGGAAGTAGAAAAGGGACTTAAACACAGTGGTGGTAATAAAGATCTGGCTATTTAACCTGATATTTAAGGTGAGTATAAGAATATTACTAATGTAAATTTTATTAATTTGAAGACATGCTGCATACTGGACTAGGCTCTTAATTTTCCAGGTCAAGATTACAGTTGGTTTATTTCCCAGTTCTCACTCTAAACCAACCCACAGTACTGTCCCAAGGGGCTAACACTAGCACAAAGTAAAATAGAGTTGGTTGTGTGCTACAGTCAGCCAGAAGAAGGAATTGGGTGCTGGCTATCTCAGGGAAAAGATGGTCCACACCATGATACCTGCTCTCTGACATTTTGGGAGGACATATTTGTGATTATGGCTCTATGAAGTTTCAGTTGCTATGGTGGGTTTTAAATTGTGCCGTGACACACTCACTGTTGCATATCTGAGTTTAGTGAAATGCACAAGCAGGTGAATCATCTGATGAGCAAGGGCATATTTAATAGATTTTCATTTATGGTTAAGAAGATTGTGTGGAGAATTTGGTTGTTGGATGGGCTCCCATATTTATTGGCTACTCTAAGCAGAGACTTGGAAAATTTGACTTTTAAAAGGCTTTGAAGAGTTTTTTTTTAAATACATGTTCAGAGAGAATATGTATCTTTGTTGCACCCCATTTTATTTTGCTTTTCTGTCAGTGCTGCAGTTTTTACTGACTTTGGTTTGACCCAATGGAAACTGCTAAAATGGGATTTCACCCATCTTTGGAGTAAGATGATTCCTCATGAGTGATACAGACAAGAGACCATGATCAAGTTGCCTACTTAGGATATACTGTTGAAATATTGTACACACTTTCTGACACCAACAGTTCTGTAGCATCGGTGGTGAATGAAGACAGCACCACCCAAGTGCTCCAGAGGCTTGAACGTAAAGGATGGTCAGAGCTTTTGGGGTATCATCATAACTGGGACTCTAAGCTGCAGTGTTTTTTCCAGAAATTCAGAAGGTCTCCTTCATCTTCCTTGTATTCTACCACTTGGGATTGCAGCCTTTAAGGAGAAGCCTGCTTTCTCTGAGGAAATAAATTAGGGCAAATATGGACTGAGTTGCTTGCTGGCTAGTGTTGGTAAAATACAAAAATAATACTTATGTATTCGACAGCGTTGGAGAGTTCCTATTAATGGCATCACCGTTGCCTAAGGTGAGGGTTCCACATTACTTGTTGAAAGAAGCCAATCATCTGTGGCTTATTGCTGGGAGCCATTTCTGAAGTAAGGTGGGTTTGCAAGGCCTCCCAATGTCAGATGGCGACCCATCATCTACCATTCCACCATTTCTGTTTGTTTGTCACTCCACCATTTCTGCTTGAGCACCGACCCCCACGACCGCCACAACACATTGCCAACTGCCATCGAGTGACTTGATTTCTTATGCTAACGCTAAACTGTACCTTATGAAGGAGATTATAGAAATTTCTTCTTCTGTTTTTATGGGAGCAAATATTACATTTCCTGAGAAACCTGCTTTTCTTCCCCCTCAAGAAAACAGGCTATTGAACTCTGCTTATAAAGGACTAACCTTTGCTTTTACTATGCTAAAAACATGGCCTTGTATTTGAATACTGAGGGCACCTTCCTTTCCCCATATGATAAGTATCTAAATAACCTACAATCAATCACTATTGATAAAGATTATGCATGAGTCTTCTACCAACCTATGTTCTGGGAAATTTTTACATACCAACGAATTTTTCAAACAGGAATCATTGTCTAAGGAATTGCCACTCCTGTTTTGTATCCCATACATTTTTTCAATAAAAAAGGCTGACTCTCTGGTCAGTATAGAGATGCCAGCCTGCAGTGCAGAGATGCCTGACTGAAGAGCAGAGATGCTTGCCTGCTGATCCAAAAGAACCTCGTGGCTCTCTCATATCCTTCCCCTTTCACCGATTCTCATCATTTTCGTGCTGACACTGTCCATCCTTCAGGGGAACCCTGGACCTGCTGGAGCTGGACTCCGGCAGCTTATCTGTGATAAAATTATTTAAAGCTCATGATATAAAGATGGTATATTGAATCTGAAAATATTTAGAAAGAAATGTTTGCTATTTAAGACCTGTTCAAGAGAGAATGAAAGAGAACCGCTTTTAAAGTTGAATGTTATGATTCCTAGTCACCAATTGTCAGATGTCTAAATGTTGTCACTTAACACAACTGATTTTTATGCTTTTTTAAAGGCTGCTAAAATTTACTTACTGGTTACTATATGAGATTTTTTTTAAGGTTATTTATTTTGCAGTGGGGGGAAGGGGAAGAGAAGAGAGGAGAGAAAGAGAGAGAGAGAGAGAGAGAGAGAGAGAGAGAGAGAGTCCCAAGCAGGCTCCGTGCTATCAGTGTGGAGCCAGACATAGAGCTTGATTCCATGAACAGTGAGATCATGACCTGAACTAAAATCAAGAGGTTGATGCTTAACCAATTGAGCCACACAGGTGCCCCACTATATAAGATTTTTTAATAGGAGTTTTTTGATGTAAGGTTTTTTTCAAGAAGAGTAAAATATAAATAAACTTGATCCTTGTTAGAACAAAAAAGTTAATAAAATGGGGAATATTTTAAAGTGCCTTAATGAGTTAGTAGGTATCAGAAGATATTTACCAGTAGGTAAAGTGAACTAAAAAGTTTCAGAGAGCGATTAGTTATCCTGAATATAAAATGTAATGGGAGCCATGTGCAAACCTGACAAAAAAATCTGGCCCACATCAAATAAGTCTTTCTGTGTGTCTGTGAAAGGGTGTTTTCAATATTATGAACATAAATGGTAAAAGAGTTCATATCCAGGGGACCAAAAGAAAACTCTGAATATTCTTAAATCAATATAACAAGCAGGATATTATTATTTTTTGGAGGATATAGGTAATTAAGGTGGCACCAAATTAAAAGGCATTTTATTTTCAAATAGTTGATGGAGAATTAAAATAATTTAACCTACATTAAACTTTATTAGTTATAAATAATATACTCCAATGGTCAATAAAAAAGTCAGGGTAAAGATTACTGCACTAATTTCGTTTGCTTCAAAGGAAGTTGGGGGTAAGAGCTTTTATATCAACTTTTAAAATAAAATATGAAAGAGTAATATATATAAAACAGAAACTAGTGTGATTTACATCCTGATTAAAATAAAGCCTAATGGCTTGTAGGGAGATAACATGGAATGGTGGTTCTAAGAGAATTACATATAATCATCCTATAGCAACTTATTGGTTACATCATCTCAGGCTAATCTATTACTTAATTTTTTTGAGCCCCATATCCTCATCTTTGAGATGATAAAAATAATAACACCTATCTGGGTGTGTTTTATGAGGTTTACAGGGGTTGGTATATCTAAAATCATGTGCACACAAGAAGTGGTAGTAAATAGTCAAAACTATTAAAGAAAGATAAAATATGATTTTGAAAATATGGTCCTTGGAGGCTAGCATAAATTCCATACAAGATAAACCCACAGTTTTGATGCGTTTGAACAAATATATACACTCATTAACCACAAATCCAGCAAATAAACATTTCCACCACTCCTCAATTTCCTTCATGCTCTTTTGGAGTTAGTTCCCTAACCCTTCCCTTGCCCATGACACCTGATGATTTGTTTCCTAACACTGTAGTTTCATTTTGAATTTAAAGTGAAATTCCACTTTACACTGTGGACTTTTGTGTCCGGTTTCTTTCACTTTCATATTTTTGTGACTCATCCATTTTGAATATCAATTTTTTGTTCCCATTTATTGCCAGGTCGTATTCCCTTTTATGAGTATACCAGTTTTTTTTCCCTTTCCAATTAAATGTCAGTGGGCATTTTAGTTGTTTCTATGCGTACATTTTTTGGTAAACATATATTTTCCCTTCTCTTGGTCAAAGGTCAAAAGATCAAGGGGTGGAATTGGTGGATTTCACTTTATAGGCATGCTTCACTTGATAAGAAAAATTTCATTTTTGGGCAAATTCTTTTTTTTCATAGTTTTTAATAACATTTTTCACTCCCACCATCAGTGTATGAAGGCCCCAGCTGCTTCATATCCTTGTCGGTCCTTGGTATCGTCAGTTATTTTGATTCTAGTCATTCAGATGAGTTTGGAGTGGTATCTCTTTTTTATTTCCCTGATGACTAATGATATTTAGTATATTTTTCATATACTGATTAGCCAACCATATATTTTTTTCATACAGTGCCTATTTAAATATTCTGTGCAGGATTCAAACCACATAACCCAGGGTCTGTAGCTTGGCTTGACACAGTTTGACTTCATTTGCCTCCTAGGTGAAACCATCTGTATTCTTCCAGGATGGAGGGAATTTCTATAAAGAGTAACATGAAGCAAAGATAAATCTCGAGTCCCATCAATCAAGTAGTAGCTTATCAAATTTTACTGATGCTGATAACTGTGATTAAAGACTAAGCTATAATGGTGTCTGGGAAAGATTTAACATTGATTCTTTTATAATGTCATGTTTGACTACTATAATCAACACAAAATATGTACTTGGTGACTCCTTCATAAACACATTCTGTTGTAAAGTCTTGTGATTTTCTTTTTCTGTTTTAAAAGAAAATGTATTTTGAGACAGAGAGAGAGAGAGAGAGTGAGAAGCAGAGGAAGGGAGAGAAAGAATCCCAAGCAGACTCCAGCTCAGCACAGAGCCTGACACAGGGCTTGATCTCATAAACTGTGAGATCATGACCTGAGCTGAAATCAAGAGTTGGACGTTTAACCAACTGAGCCACCCAGGTGCCCCTAAAGTTTTGTGACTTTCACATGAGACCCATGTGAAATCTAGGTCATGTAACTACCCACAAGAAGTATCAGGATTAAATAGAACAAAGCTTGTGAGGAAAAGAAATCCATGGTTTAAATTTCCTCCTCCCTCCATCCCTTCCATCTCCCCTGCAGCTCCTCCTCTTCAACCTTCTCCTCTCTCTAGCTCTCCCTACTGAGGTATGGTTGAGGAAAATCTATTAGAGCAACTGCAGTTAACGATTGACCTTCCCACTTTTCTCAACTGTGATTAACACAGGTTTTTTTGTTTTGTTTTTTTTTTGGTTAGCTTTACATCCAAAGAGAATATTTTTTAGAAGACAGTACTGTTTCCCGCGTGTGATAAAATTGACAAATGACACCTGTGCAAAGCACTATATTGGCTGTTCTATTTCTGTGAAGGCACTAAAGCAAGTGCACGTATTTTCCTGGGAATGCTAAAATGTCAGCTCTGAGTGCTTTCTGCAGTATTTATGCTTACCCAGGTGTATCTGTGCCACAAAAAATGTGAGAAGAGATGCATGCATTGTTTTCAGTTTGATCATTACAACTGCTTTTTGCATCTAAGGGAAAATATATTCTTTAGGTAGAAACTTAGCTACTTCTCAGCCATGGTGACCTCAGTTGTGATGAAGAGTGAAGTTAGAGCTAGTTAAAGGAGAACTAATTCTCATTATGTTACAGCTGCTCAGCCAAGTCAGAGACTGCTGAAGGGATGGTGTCACATGGGGGGTTTGTCACTGCTGATTGGCCTGGGGGAGCTTGAGAACCACTGATCCATTTGGAAACTTTAATTATGCAGCCGTTAACTGGTCTAAAAATTACATTGACTAATTCTATCCCCAGAGAAATATATTCTGTATTAAACCACTTTTAACTGAGTCAAGCCCCATTCTCATCCTCCTCCCTAACAAATTAAAGTTGCTCACTCCTGTGTTTGTTTTACTTTATATAAACAAATACTTATATAAGTAAACGAGTTAAAGTATTTGGGTCTTAACTATGACATACAAAGTATCAGCTTGAGATCCTACTTAAAGGCTGGTTTATGACATTTATATTCGAGGATATCAAGGGAATATGAAGAGAATGAAAATACAGAAAATTCCACGACATTTTCCATTTTCTTTTTTTCAGAAAAATTAAGTCCCAGTTGAAATTATCTATACAAAAACTGATTTTTAAAAATGGCTTTGGAAGCAATCTACACATTCAATGCAATACCAATTAAAATTGCACCAGCATTCTTCTCAAAGCTGGAACAAACTATCCTAAAATTCGTATGGAACCACAAAAAACCCCGAATAGCCAAAGTAATACTGATGAAGAAAACCAAAACGGGAGGCATCACAATCCCAGACTTTAGACTCTACTACAAAGCTGTCATCACCAAGACAGTATGGTACTGGCACAAAAACAGACACATAGACCAGTGGAATAGATTAGAGAGCCCAGAACTGGACCCACAAATGTACGGCCAATTAATCTTTGACAAAGGAGGAAAGAGTATCCAATGGCAAAAA
>JAQQST010001733.1:0-11841 GCA_028646485.1 Cryptoprocta ferox | reverse complement strand
CTGATGCATAGGGTCACATGGACCCCAATGTTCATTGCAGCACTTTCAACAATAGCCAAATCATGGAAAGAGCCTAACTGTCCATCAAGTGATGAATGGATCAGGAAGATGTGGTTCATCTATACAATGGAATACTACATGGCAATGAGAAAGAAAGAAATCTGGCCATTCGTAGCAAAGTGGGTGGACCTCGAGGGTGTCATGCTAAGCGAAGTAAGTCAGGCAGAGAAGGACAGATACCATATGTTTGCACTCATAGGTCTAACAGGAGAAACCCAATAGAGGACCATGGGGAGGGGAAGGAGGAAAAAGAGTTAGGGAGATGGAGGGAGACAAAACATGAGAGACTCTTGAATTCTGAAAACAAACTGAGGGCGGAAGGGGCAGGGGGAATGGGGAAGCGGGGTGATGGTCATGGTGGAGGTCACTTGTGGGGCAGAGCACTGGGTGTTATATGGAAACCAACCTGACAATAAACTATAAAGTGAAAAAAAAAGAAATTTAGAATAAAATAGCATTAATAAAGCATATTGTAAGGAGTGTAAAAATAATTAATTAATTAATTAAAAAAAAAAAGACCAAGTACACAGTAGGTAATGCATATGGGTTAGACCAGATCATGTTTATGGCCAGAAGTGTAGATATACATACATCTCTGTAGAGCATATTTGTGTTTAAAATTTTTTTTCTTAACATTTATTCATTTTTGAGAGAGAGTAACAGAGCATGAGTGGGGGAGAGACAGAGAGAGAGTGGGAGACACAGAATCCTAAGCAGGCTCCACACTCTGAGCTGTCAGCACAGAGCCCAGTGCGGGGCTGGAACCCACAGACTGTGAGATCATGAACTGAGCTGAAGTTGGACGACTCTTAACCGACTGAGCCACCCAGGCGCCCCATTTTTTAAATGTTCCAATTCATAACCCTCCCTGTCACCATTTCAGCACTTCCTTTCTGCCATTTAATGAAAGAGAAGCTTGATCCCTACCCCAGAGACAAAACCTACCCCATTCAACTTATAAGGGAATCCTCTATTTTTAATTACATAGGGAAATGCTTACAGTAACAAGCTGGATACAAAACTGTACATACAATATATAATTCTTTAAATATATATACAGAGCAAAAGAAGAAAACGGCAACAAAAATACCCCAAAGAGATAAAATGCTTATATCTATGGATTTTTTATGTTTTCCTTTAAAATTATTTTCTTAATACATTAATACTCCTAAAAAACAACCATTATGATAAAAGTAAGATATAAAACCCTATCTATACATGAAAAAAGAGACATGAAGGAATATCAATGGTATTGTGGAATTATACATAATTTTTAGTTTTATGATTTTCTGTGTTTTCCAAGTTTTTGGCAAGAAGTAGGATTAACTTTATAATCAGAAATAACAGAAAGTGTCTTTGATACTCTCTTCTGTTTATTCCATTTTATTCCATTTAAGGCTGGGGACAGATTAAATATGGCATTCTGTAGGAGATAACACATCTTCCAGGGACTGAGGAGGGCGTGGAGTTCTTTATGTGCTTAGAAAAACAATTTCTGGGGCGGCTGGCTGGCTCAGTTGGAGAGCATGTGATTTTGATCTTGGGTTGTGAGTTTGAGCCCCACATTCAGTGTAGAGATTGTTTAAAAATAAAGTCTTTAAAAAATAATTTGCTGATCAAGCTATTTTTTAAAGGTTTTTATGTAATAGAATTCCACATATCACCAACAAGCTCAATGGAAGCATTTTTGTGGAGACATAAATTGAATGCTGGTATAAATCAAGCTTTTAAAACAAAACAAAACAAAACAAAAAAACAGAACAGGGAAAGTTCAATGTAAATACTCATTCTTACTATCTCTGTTACTTAGGTCATTTTGCCATTAAAAACCCATAAACCATACTTATGACCCAAGATCAACAACCTGGAGAGTGAGGATGGATGATGAGAATAGATGACAGGGTGTCTGGAATCCAATGCCAAGAGCAAAAGTTGCAACTTTCTGCTGTATTTTCATAAAATCAATCACTAACAATTTTTACGGAATAATGAAATACAGAACAATGATTTCTTGTTCATTTATTTGTTCACTGTCTTTTCCTTTAAAACGCAGAATGTTTGTGCTCGTAACTCACCCTCAGGGTGCTTAGAACAGAGTAGGCACTCAGTAATCATATATTGCATGAATAAACTAGTGAAGGCATAAAAAAATAAAAATAAATAAAAACCCATAAACTGGCCCATGATGGTGATTACCATAAAAATTAAGGAGCCTGCAATCTGGAAGCATTTGTACACTCTTATTCCTCCTAATTTACCTTAATTATTTCATATATTCAGGTAAGAAGCATAGTACGCATACAATAGATCCTTGATAAATGCTCACGAACTGGATTTCAATCCCCTTCCCCACTAGATACTTTTCTAGTGAATCTTATGACCCTCTGGCATTCTTTTCATTCTTGGGTATTTTTTTTAATTCTTGGGCATTTAAAGCAACTCAACAAGCATTTTCAGAGCACATACAGTACAAAGGTTCCCATGAGGAATATGAAAAAAATATTAAAATAATTACAATCCAGTAGGAAGGTAAAACATATAAACACATAACTACCAGTAAAATGCAAAAAGTACTATAAGACACAGAACGCCATGGGAGCTAAAACACAAGGATTATTTTGTTTTTGGTGTGGGCTGTGGTGGGAAGAGGAAAGGAAGGAATTGAAAACGGCTTCAAAGATGAGGCATTTGTGTTGGGATTTGAAGGATGGGTAAGTTTTTGGCCAGCAGAGCTGAGAAGAAAAGGGTATGGAGACAAAAGCAGAAGTACAAAGGAATGATACTGGGAAAGGAAAGAGGGCTTTTAGGGATCAACATGAGAGAAGAGGTACATAAAGCTTTGAAAGTATGTTGGGACTAGATTAAGAGTCTTGGATCACATGCTGGAAAATGGAGTGTAAAATTTGTAAGTAATGGCCTTTCAAGCGATGGCACAGATGTGATCAGAGCTGTGTTCCGGTAGCAATGTGGAAGATCTTGAAGGAAGAAAGGACCGCAGTGGCAGGGAGACCAATTAGGAGGCATTTGTTCTTATGAGAAGACACAGGAACTAAAAGCAGAGTAATAACAGTTGCAAGGGAGAATGGGACATATGTGACAAGATTTAAAGTGATAGAATCAACTGGATGTGGCATTTACTGGAGGCGAGGGTGGTGGTGACCTGGGTGTGAATGCCAGGAAGAAGAGGTGTTATATGAATGAATTAATAAAATAACTAAAATGAAACATAAGAGAGGTAAGAGAAGCAAAAGACAGCTTGGGAGAATTTCAGAGGAGTGGTCAACAGTGTCAAATACCATACTGCAGAGATATCAAAAAGGATGTTTCTAGAAATGGATTTTGAAATGGTTCTTTACAATGGTAAACCATCACCACCCAGTCTCTTCTCATCCTCTTTTGAACCTCTCTATTGAAAAAGGTTCTCTTCAAAGTCAACATCCTAGAAAAAAAAAGCAGAATAAAAATTAAATGTCAAGTGGTTGAGAAGGGATTGGGTGGTGATAAATCAGTGTAAAATATTATCTGAAAGTCCTTTGTGAATGAAAAGATTGGTAGCTTGAGGGAGAAATAGTTATTTGAGAAAAGAATGACCAACACAGGTGGGCCCAAAGATCACTTTCTTGTGAAGTGAAGAATTCAGTCTACTCACCACCTTATTCCTAAAGTGTGAAAGTTAGGATTTCAGATAATGTGGAGTCTTTAGTACTCTAGGCTATTCCTTTTCAAAGTCTGTACTACAAATGTCAGATTCCATTTTTGTTTTCTAAAATACATTTATTTCACTATCGTGATCATGATAAAAAAAATTTTAGTAGCTTCCTATATGCCAGGCAATGTGTTAAACACTGTGTTTATATTATCTCATTTAATCCCAGCAACCTTATGAGGCAAGTAGATTATTATGACCATCCTAAACAGGAGAAAATGGGCACTTGGAGAGTAAAATAACTTGGAGAAATAAAAAAGAAAAATTTTTAAATATAGAAAGTCCCTGACTTAATGATGGACCAACTCAATGACTGTATTAAACCAAAATGTATGCAGTGGAAACTTTGGATTTTGAATGTTGATCTTTTCGGGGGCTAGCAATATGCAGTAGTGATGCTGGCAGTGATGCTGGGCAGCAGCAGCGACCTGGGACTCCCAGACAGCTGTGCGGTCGTGAGGGTAAACAATCTGTACATTTATATCCATTCTGTACCCTATAACCATTCTGTTTTTCACTTTCTTTACAGCATTCAACAAATTACATGAGATAGCCACGTTTTATTATAAAACAGTTTTGGTGTTAGATGCCTCTGCCCAACTAAGGGAGGTGTTCTGAGCACGTTTAAGGTAGGCTACGCTAAACTATGATGTTTGGTAGGGTAGGTGTATTAAGTGCATTTTCGACTTACTGATATTTTCAATTTATGATGGCGTAATCTGGGGCGTAACCCTATCCTAAATTGACCAAGGTCTGTAGTAAGTGGCAGAGCCCACCTCTTAATATGTTCTACTGTCTTTCAACAATGTATACAAGCAACTGTTTTATACATCCCATTGGAGATCACCAAATCATTAACTTAAACTGCTTGGTTCATTCACTTTTTTACAGCCCTCAGGAATAACACTTCCCCTGTCATGCCTTGGAATATGTTTCAGGTTCCTGTAAATGTGTCATGGATTATGAAGGTTGTAGCTCTGCTCAGGTCTTTCAATTAATTCATGCCTGCACATGTTGACTCAAGGAAAATTGTACAAGCAAGTACTTACAGCACTTCAACCCGTGGGCTGTGCTCAATTAGACAGCATGCAAGGTTTAGGCCCATCTGCCTGGCAAAAGTAGAATAGCCAGTTGCACAATAACATGTGTAACGTGTCTCATCATGACAATCCTACATTTTATATGGCTTTAGTGTTTACTCTAAGTTTTGGCTGCTTATCTCATTTTCATATTTAAGAGAAGATATATGAATAGTGATTAACCTTGGAAACCAAAATTTTCTCCTAATTCCCTTCCAGGATTCTGGATCAATTTGATTGAAAAATATCCAGAGACTGTAAGACAAGCTGTTAATAAACATCTATCATTTGCAATTATTTATCTGTGTAAATCAGGATTTTTTCTGGATACTTTGCAACCCAAAACAAGACAGAAATAAACCGCATGGGTTGATGCAAGGCTATGACTACCTTTTGTGAAATTTCAGTATACATAAAAACAGCCTCAGTTTCCTGACTGATTGCTCTTTATATAGTGGAGTTCCTCTACAATAAACAAAAGTGTTAAAGCAACTGCTCTAAACCAGTTAGTTCTGTTACTTGAAACAAATGGGTCTTCATGTTCCCAGGACTGTGATAGGGGAGAGTAATGGATGTTCAGTCTAGACTCAAAGGGCAAACAATTCAAGCACAGGCTCCTGTGACAGTGTCTAAAGAGAGGTTTCATAAACAAAGACAACAGCAACGGCTTTTCCACATTTGGTGGCCCTTGGTTAATTCAAGACAATGTACACTGAGTTAATCAACATTTAAACCTCAGTCCCACCTCTCTGGCACTAAGATCCCAGATAAGTCATTTTTGACCAGAGATTACAATGAACCCTAGGCTAACTCTCAGGAATGAGCAAAGCAAACAATACAGAACTTTGGAACAAATATTCAACAACACACGTGCACGAAATGCAAAGTGATTTTGTCCCCTGTGTTGAAAAGAAGTTTCTCGAGGAGTTTAAGGAAGAAATGTGATTCTATACTTCAAGTAACTAGCTAGCTTTTTATGGCTAGTTAGCCTAGTGGTTAAATTTTCTATAGTTATCATCTCAGTAGTAAATTTTTAAAGCCTCAAAATACCTTTCTGAGTGTCATTTAATTAAGTGCTCAATATTTAGGCCTTTATTTCTAGATAGTATCTTGAAGCAAAACAGCCATGATTTTATTTAAACTGACAGCTGCATAGGCATCTATTTGTATGTTTTCTGCATCCTGTTGGCCTTAACCTACTGTAATAACCAACTTTGAGTGTAATTATTATCTGCTAGGTGGTTTACATGTATTATCCTTAATCCTAGCAATGTAGGGGCACCTGGGTGGCCCAGTCGGTTAAGCATCCACTTTTGGCTCAGGTCATGAACTCGTGATTTGTGGGTTCAAGCCCCGCACCAGACTCTGTGCTGAAAGCTTGGAGCTTGGAGCCTGGAGCCTGGAGCCTGCTTTGGATTCTGTGTTACCTTCTCTCTCTACCCCTCCCCAACTCTCACTCTGTCTCCCTCTCTCTCAAAAATAAACATTAAAAAAGCTTTTTAAATTAAAAAAGAAAAAAAGAATCCCAGCAACATAAGTATCTCCATCTTACAGACGCAGAAACTGACACTCAGTAAAGTTAAAAAACCTGATCAAGAGCACAAAGCAACTGTGTGGTAAATACAGAATTTGACACCAATTCTTGACTACAATACCTGTGCTTTTCATAGTACATATTGTTTCTGCATAACATATAAGTAAGATGTATGTAGACTGCTTGGCACTTAGTGGGAGCTCAACAAAAATTAATTTTAGTGTCCCTTAAAACTATCAGATAAATATATAAGCTTATATCCTCAAAAGAAAGTAGGATGAAAGTGCTCTAAATAGGAACTGTCTTATTAAAGGGTACTCTTCAATTCCAATCATTCATGCAAATGACTCTCATTTGGAGGAGACAAAGTTAAACTTTTGCATTTAGATAGCCAATTGAAAACAGAAGGACTTTAAAATTTACCGAATCCTTATTCTTCATCTTTATTAGACTTTAAAACGTAATTTCATTCTAATCAATGACTTATCAACCAAAAGAGATACAGTTGCTCCCTTAATCAATATTAAAATCTAAGAATCGCAGCATTTTAGAGCTGGAAGGGATCTTAAGAGTTCATCTCGTTTGCTTCCGTCTCTGCACACTGCCAATTTGGCCTCCCGTCCTACCTCTATACATACTATCATTTGGCTAGTGAGTAACTTGTACAAGGTCACAAAGCTGCTAGTGCATTTTGTGCTCTCTAGGCAGGGGCCAAACCCACCGCTTTAAGAAAAACACAAAACCTCTAGTACATAAGTAAGCAGATTCACCTCTCCAGTGACTCCTTAAAAGGCTAATCCTATCAGCTAGTCTTTACTGAGAAGGATGATGTGTTAAACTCTTTACAGGCGTTAGTTCATTTCATCCTCAAGGCAAACCTGTGGGAGTAGTTTTTCTTAGTTCTTTCCCTTTTGATTGATGAGGGAACACAGACTTAAAGACTTCAAATAAGTTGCCCAAGGTCACAGGACTAGTTAGCAATGAAGCCAGAATTTAACCAAGGTCTGACTTGGGGCCCAGCTCTCGAACAACTATGATATACTGCTATTATGTGTCTCTTCCTTTTTCTCCAATTTTTTTTCTTTGTCCTTGGGAGCTTAGGATCATACATACGTTGTGACTACATAATCACAAATACGGAGGTTTCTGGAAGAATCACCCAACAGGGAAAAACATCTCCACAAATTGAAGACCCACCTGGACTACTTTTCCCAAAGTCTAGGCCTTTGCTATCCTCAAGCACAAAGCTCTTCTTTTTTTCAGTAACATCAATCACCTGTTTGGCCACTCAATTACCGAAATCGGATGTTTCAAAGGCAAAGGAAAGCACTGATAACACAATCGCTTGGGACCCAAGACCCCGGGGCAGAGAAGAGCCCCCAAACTAGGCAAAGTTTCCGCCCAAACTACAATGAGGTTAACAGGACACAGTACCACAATCTCGTACTTGATACTAGGAAACGGAGAGAAAACCAGGGAGAGAGGAGGGCAAAACCAGCCTGGGGCCTGAGGCTGTTAAACAGGAAAGGAGTGAGGAAGGGATTTCCAGGCCATCCGCTCTCCAGTCATTTCAAAGCCAATGCCCACCACCAAAGCAGCCAACACAAGGCACCCTTGTGGAACACCAGGAAAAGGCGACCCAAGGAGCCCAAACAGTCCTTCTCGACTTGCCAGCCTCCGCACTCCGTGGGTCTTACACCTTTCCACCAAACAGGCACATTCTGAAGGATTTTTTCGCCCAACCCCCCCTGAGATCTTGGGAAGGAGAGGACCCTGCCTCACTCCGTGGGGACAGAAAGGGCACTCGTTTTTCCGGCGTTGCAAGGGGATAGGGGAAAGACCGCACCAAGCAAAATAAGAGAGAGAGAGAGAGAAAAAAAAAAAACTGGCCTCGGAGGGAGGTTGATGGGGCGCAATGTAGTAGCTGCACTCACCCGGGTGAGACATGGGGATGACCTCATTGCGGGTCCCTGGGAAGTTAAAGATGACGGCTCCAGACGCCCCTCTCTCATAAGCCAGATGGATCTTGTCTGCGAAGGTGCAGCCCCCGCCGCGCTGGATGAGGGCCAACCAAGAGACCTGCACGGCGCTTCCCCAGTCCCCCGGGACCGTGGGCACCGTGGGCACCGTGAAATTCGTGTGCGGGTTACAGGCGTTGAGCGCCCCCGGCCCGTCGGGCGGCACCAGGACCCCGGCCACCGGCTCGAGCGGCGAATCCTGGCCGTACACGCCCTCCTCGCTCAGCTCCCACACCGTGCGGTTCACTCCGGTGTGCGGAACCCGCCAGGACACGTTGAGGTACGCGGTCCACACCGCCTCGGCCCCCCGGGAGCCGGGGGCGTGGGGACTCAGAGCCAGCAGGAAGCACCACGCCAGCAATCGGGGAAAGCTGCAGCCACCGCGGCACAAGACCCCGGCCCCAGGCGGCGGCCCCATGGCGCGCGCACTCTGCGGTTTCCAAGGAGCCCCGGCACGCGCCCTCCCGGCTCTCTGCGGGACCCCGACCCGGCCCTGGTGTGCGCCAGGTGGGGAGGGGGCGGGGAGGGGCCGGCGCTCGCGGTAGCTAGGTGGGAGCCGCTAGACACGTAGCGCAGCGAAACGGTTGCAGCAGATGCAGCTCTTCTCAGCTCCAGTCCTCGCCGCTACTGCCGCGGCCGCGTCGGGCTCTGGGGCTTTAGCTGGAAGCTCCGCCCAGAGGACTGGGGGTAGAGGTGGCTGGGAGGGAGGAAAGGACACTGCGGGATCCGCCTCTTAAAAGGGTAACAGGATGGGCAGGCTAGTTAGAGTAGGCTCTGAGGCTGTGTGGCCAGGTGTGTAGCGTCGCGTTCTAAAAAATGGACAGTCCAGGAACTATATACCATCTGCGACCCTAAAAGCGCTCCGGTAGGATCCGAGCCCGTTTGGGGTTGCAAGAATAGGTTTTTCGCTCCGAAAATTTGCCTAAAGGCCGTTTCAAGCTTAAGGTGACAGAATGTGAAAGTACTTCTAGAAAGAGCGAATCCCAAGGGTCTGAGTTGTAATCAAGGGAATTGGGTGGGTGGGTGGTGCTCCGGCTGGGGGCAGGCTGTTTATTGAGTCTCTAGAGTGGGGAGGAGCAGCAAAAGCGCGTTGTTACTTTTTTTTTTTTAACCTTTCTCCTTTCTTGCTCCAGACAAGCGTCATACCTGGGTATTTCCTTCTGACGCTTACCTCATGCTAATTAGACCGCATCAGAAGCCCCTTCTGAAAGTAATCTTAGTCCTTAGAAAAGAATTACTGTTTTCACACACATCAAAACTAAGCCTCTTCTATTCATCTTCCACAGATTTACTTAAATCTGTACATCTACGCCATTCCTGACCTTAACTACATAATCTTTGCCCATTTCCACCAACTGAAGGGAGCCTGACTCACCTTGGTGATTCACTATTGCACTATTGCATTATGATTTCTCCTTAAAGTGTACAATTTTTTTTAAATTTATAGTTTATTGTCAAGTTGGGTCCCATATAACACCCAGTGCTCTTCCCCACAAGTGTCCTCCACCCTGACCATCATCCCCTTCTCCTTCCCCCCTCCCCCTTCTGCCCTCAGTTTGTATTCAGTATTAGAGTCTCTCGTGCTAATTTTTATCTGCGCTGTCAATTACTGCATTTAAGAGGTGCTTAAGAAATACGCATTGGACAAAACTGAATGAATACACCTGTTGTGTAACAGTTATGGATAACTTTTGACCTTGGGGAAGTGACTTCCTGTGCCTCAGTTTCCTCATCATCTGTAAAATGGGGATAGTAATATCACCTACCTCATAAAGTTATTCAGACAATTAAATGAGTTCATACATGTAAAGCACTTACAACAGTGCTCAGCAGAGTTTAAGAAGTATATCTGTTAAATACTATTATTATTGAACAGGATCAGGGATGCCATACCTTGTAAATAATCTTAAAGTTGTCACGTTGAGATAATAATAAGGGACAGTGATGTTCAGGATGTTCAGTTTTAGCTACTTTCAAAGAGACAAAATTCACTTTATCCAACCCAGTATTTGTTAAATTCCCAATCATTCCCCTGGCCCAAAATTTACTTAATATTATTCCCAAAGATTAAGCAATGGGACAGTTCTTCACTTGATACTCTCATGGCTTGAGAGAAACCTAGGGGAAAATTCATGCTATAACTAAACAGCACCTAGAATCCAAATTAAATGGGCAATTCTGTGAAACATGAACCCTATTATACTAAAGGGACATTAGAGATCAAGGCAGGTATGTGAGGCCAATAGCATGGCACCCCCAACTATGGTGATGTTTATCTCTGAGATAAAAATTACCTAGAGGAAAAGGAAACGGTAGGATCTACCATCTCTAAGTAATAGTACAATTCCAGAAATTGAAACTGTTGATCAAGAACGCTCAAAATTCAGTAACTACTACCTGTGTGGCAATCGACTATGTTGTATTTTAAAGAAACAATGTATATAAAATTAAAGAGATCTTTGGGGCGCCTGGGTGGCTCAGTGTGTTAAGCATCCGACTTCTGCTCAGGTGCTCATGGTTCATGGGTTCGAGCCCTGCATCGGGCTCTGTGCTGACAGCTCAGAGCCTGGAGCCTCCTTCAGATTCTGTGTCTCCCTCTGTCTGTTTCTCCCCTGCTTGCACTCTGTCTCTCTCTCTCAAAAATAAATAAAGATTAAGAAAATAAAGAGATTTTTATAAGGCATCTACAAAAATGAAGTTTGGAGAGACATTTGTTAATATTCATTCTTTATTTTCTATAGTTGTCAAATTGGTTTCCATATAATATCCAGTGCTCTTCCCCACAAGCGCCCTCCTCCATATCCATCACACCCCTTCCCATTTACCCCTACCCCTTCAGGCCTCAGTTTGTTTTCAGTATTCAAGAGTCTCTCATGATTTTCCTCCCTCCCTCTCCCTAACTCTTTTCCCCCCCTTCCCCTCCCCATGGACCTCTGTGAGGCTTCTACTGTTAGACCTATGAGTGGAAACATATGATATCTGTCCTTCTCTGCCTGACTTATTTCACTTAGCATGACACCCTCGAGGTCCATCCACTTTGCTACAAATGGCCAGATTTCACTCTGTCTCATTGCCATGTAGTATTCCATTGTATAGATGAACCACATCTTCCTAATCCATTCATCAGTTGATGGACATTTAGGCTCTTTCCATGATTTGGCTATTGTTGAAAGTGCTGCGATGAACATTGTGGTCCATGTTCCCCTATGCATCAGCACTTCTGTATCCCTTGGGTAAATCCCCAGCATTGCTAGTGCTCGGTCATAGGGGAGTTTTATTGATAGTTTTGTGAGGAACCTCCACACTGTTTTCCAGAGCGGCTGTACCAGTTTACATTCCCACCAACAGTGTAGGAGGGTATGCGTTTCTCCACATCCTCACCAGGATCTATAGTCTCTTGATTTGTTCACTTTAGCCACTCTGACTGGCGTGAGGTGGTATCTC
>JAQQST010001732.1:0-11843 GCA_028646485.1 Cryptoprocta ferox | reverse complement strand
TTTTACAATGTAAGCCATATCATCTTTTATCTTTTATTTACAGGGATCCTCATATTAATTTCTCAATAGCAGCTGGTGCAGCAGGAGGGACAAATCATTGATCTTCCAATTTAAACGCTAGTCTTCCATATCCTGAGGTCGAGGCAGCCTGGAGAGATTGATGGAGCCCTGGCACCCACCCAGCAGCTGTGTGTTCCTCATGCATGAAAATCAACCACAGGAAACCAAAATTCGACAATAGGAGGCAATATCAGCCACCTCTGTAATAAACATAACAGGACATTCTTTAATAATTGAATGGGGTGTCAGATTGGGAAATGAAAAGCCTCCTGTATGAGAGTGCCAGGAGAGCTTTGGACTGATCAGGAGGTGGTATATTTGGGATGCGGGTGGAAATGGGGGAGGCTGTTGGCGGATGTCAGCCTCTCATACAAGCAAACATTCTTATATCTTGATTCTCAAGCAACTCAAGATACAGAGTAAGCAACGCTTCCTTTGTTTTCTGTAGAACCAAATACTTTTTATGAAATATATATATTTTAATTTTGCAAGAAAAATAACAGATCCTTAGGTCATGTTATTGCCCAACAATGTAAAAGGAAAAGGCCCACTGAGCTACATCTACTATATTAGTCACACATACCAGGTGCACAGTTATGCCCAGAGCTTTGAATCCCTTACAGGTTTTCTCATAGGGACAAACAACTAATTGATTCTTAAAGGAAGGTCCTTATTCCTGGTCATGGCTGAGTAGTGACCTCCAATAGGCCTAGCTGTGGTCTTAGTTGACTCAAGCCCCTGATAGCAGTTTAACCTGAGCTGGTTACCTCTTCCCCCTGTCTCCTCCCACCCCTCAGCTAACCATTCCTGATTAAACTCAGGTATTGGGATCTTACTTGATTATCAGCTTTCTGTCTGTCTAGATGAAAATCCACCTGCTGAGGCCTAGCTCTCTCTTATTTATCCGTGGCTTGGAAAACAGTTGCTAAGTGTGGAATCGGAGTTTCCCATTAGGCCACATAGATGGCACTGGGGTGGCAGGACAGCAAAAAGCCCACAGGTGTGGCTGATGTGAAACAACAAGGAAGCAAAGCTTCCCCATTATCAGCCTGTGAAACATTCCACTCCTCTTGGTGCATGCTCCTCAGCATGCATGCTATATAGACACACATATTATCTCTGCATTTTTTTTAAATAATAGAGTGACTAATAATGCCCTCCAGGGATAAACTGGAGAGTCAAGCTGCTCAGAAATGTCAGGCACAGAACTGCCAGGAAACTATTTACTACTAACAAAACACGTTACAGGGATTCTGAGTGTACATGGGGTTTGAGCAGTGTTATGATTTTCACAGATAGAGCCTCACAAAGGGTTCCACCCAGTGTGCACTTTGTCTTCCTCTGATGAACAGAGGCTGAGTCAATCCCTTTGAGTGTTGAAATCACAATAAATACATTAAATGGCTTAATCTCATACATGACCATTGTCTGAAATAAACAAACGATAAAAATATATAATTCGTCCAGCAGGACCGTAGAATTTATACCATTTTTAAAATTTTGTTTCTCTTTGTTCCTTCAGTTTAGATACTACTTTCTCCTTTGGTTCTCTAATCAGGCTTTATTCCATAGTTATTTATAGGTATCAATAAATAAAAATTCAAGTGGAAACTGGCTCATAGACAAAAATGAAGACGTATAAAGTGTCATATGATCTCATACAGAACAAGTCAGACTCACTGAAGATGAGTAGAGTTTCTGGACGGCACCTCCCCCAGTGTTGTTATTAGAAGTGTGCTAGAAACAGGGGTAAGAGTAACAGTAACGAAGTAGTGGTAGGAATGATACTGTCTGTTCCTACAGAACACAGCAACCTTCAAAATATTTTTAAGTGCATTGTTTCCCTTGACCTTCAAAATAATCATATATGGTAGGCAGTCTGGTGTTCTTATTCCTATGTAATAGATGAGCAAACTAAATTCCAGAGATATTAACCAATTCACCCAGCTCAGAAAACAGATAATTAGGTTCTCTACAAGTGTAGGCTCCTCTTTATGAATTAGTAAGACATAGTATAAAGCAACAACACTAATAAGAAAGAAGCCAAAATCACATATTCCCCAGAACTTTCCTTGTAAGAAGAGTTTGGAGGTAGCTCTTTTTGCATGAGGGCTATTAGGAACCAAATGAGAATTTCTGGGTTCAGTAAAATGTGTCAATCTGGGAGGGGGAAGTGTAGGTAATTTCAAAAATGCAACCTATAAGATGAAATACAATTTTATATTTGCCCCCAAAATAATTCAAATTGGGGAAGTAAAGGGCTGATATGGCTTGAGACAGTTTAAAAACATATATTCCCTAAAGAAGGATCCTGCTTACCTATATTTTACAGCCATAGCTGCAGAGTTTATGTGAACTGTTTCTCCCACTTTCCCATCTAAAATACTCTTTATGAGACAGGAATGCTGAAATATTTGACTATTTGGAGGAAGCAGAGTTCTGGAGGATTTAACGGTAAACACATGAATGAGGAGGGTCAGGATAATTGATGTCTGTCACATGCTTCCTCCAGGAAGGGAGTCCTTTGTAGCCACAACTCTCCCTGCCACCTGTGATCACTTACTGTGAATCTATGTGACTCTTCCGGTGCCTGCTCAGCACCAGCCTCCTGCGGGAGAGCTCTGAAGCCCTCAGGGGGAAGGCGGGGTCTGCCTGGTGTTGGACCTAGGCCAACCTTCTCTCCACCTCTGTGAATCGGGATTATCTGGTGAATGGCTTAGGTGGTCAGGGGATCCTCCTCAGTAAAAGTTCAACCATGTTAGCAAATCTTTGAAAAGTCACCAATAAAAATATATAAAATGGTTGGCTGCAGGTACCCAAGCAGCCTAATCTTATTGCACACACAGTTCTCTTTAGTTGAATTACGTGCCCTTCCTTACAATGCAGTCTGATATTATCAAATGAACAAATCTTAAACATGCCAGAGGAGTTAAAAACAAGGGAAAAGTGATGATCATCTAGATTCGAATGACTGAACACAAACTTGTGTCTAGAAGAGGGCCAAGTAGTCCCTGGAAGAAGAAAAAATAAAGAATGCTAAGGCAGAACGGCAAGAAGGAATATTTACCACCACTAAGAATATTAATAAGAATCTGCATCCCTGGTTACTTAGGAATTCAGGAAATTTTCTTTGCTTTATCTTCACTGAAAGCCACCTAACATAAATCCCAGAACTGCTGAGAAACACACTTGTCAAACCGTTGCAACAGCTTGGGACTCTGTTATATAAACTTTGGGAGCCTATTAAACTTGAAATAGAAAGCCCTTCGAAAATAGATGTTCTTATCTGTTTTGGCATATTCATCCCCTGTAGGAGAGTTGTGATTCAAAGAACACTAAATAATATTTTTTTAAAAAGCAGTTGAGAAAACATAGCACTTCAAAAGACTTAAATCTGGAAGCATTTCAAATACGAGGTTTAGGATTACCAGTATGGTTTCCTAATCTAATTATTTGAGAATGAGGACACTTTTATGTACCTCTCTTTTTGGAATCACTAGAAATATCAATAAAACATGACAAATTAAGAGAATTTCCCTTGAGATGTGGGAACATACTATACATGATGGCCTTCTGCTAGTGGTTAACAATTTGCCTTTAATCAATCCAGAGAAGTTTTATAAATCCAAGAAATTTGACTGCAATAATTTAGGGCTCATTTAAGCATTTGTATCCTGCTTACATTAAGCATTTTGTATCCTATAATCATTTACCTTTATTTTAATGTTTATTTATTTTGAGAGCGAGAGAGAGCAAGCAGGGGAGGGACAGAAAAAGAGAAAGAGAGAGGAAGAGAATCCTAAACAGACTCCATGCTGTCAGTGCAGAGCCTAATGCTGGGCTCAATCTCATGAACCACAAGATTATGACCTGAGCTGATACCAAGAGTCAGACTCTTAATCAACTGAGCCACCTCGGTGCCCCATGCATTTATCTTGGGAAAATTATAATTTCCATGTATAAGCCATGTTTACCAAAGTGACACCAACAAAATCTCTCCATTTCCATGGGGAACTTCAAGTTTTCTCATGTTTCTGCTCCAGCCATGGTCATCCAGTCTCCATGTGCATGAAGCTATAAGAAGGCATTTCACCACAGTCACCAGCAGCCACAGGCAAACCGTTTATCACCAGATGCTACCTCTGTCACTGGATATCTCTGCAACCAGACACGTACTTGATTCCTACAGTGCGGAATCTTCTGTCTGGCTTCTTTCACTCAGTGTAATTATTCTGTGACTAACCCATATTTTTTGTGTGTATAAATCGTCTATTCCTTTGTTTTGCTGGGTAGTATCCATTGTATGAGTTGTGCCACAGTATGCTAACTCATTCATCTGGGGATAGACGCTTGAGTTGGTATAATTTCTAGCTACAAAAAAATAAGGATGTCATGAAACCTTCACATACAAGTCTTTGTATGAACATATACTTTAATTTTTATCAAATAAATACTAGGAGTTGAAAGACTGGGTCATGTGGTAGGAACATGTTTAACTTCTAAAGAAACTGCCAGTTTTCTGAAGTGATTGCACCATTTTCCTTTCCACGAGATTTCCTATACTTCCTTACCAAAACTTGGTGTGGTCAGACTTTTCTAATTTTAACCATCCAATAGGTGTACAGTGGTTTTAATT
The DNA here is from genome assembly GCA_028646485.1 of Cryptoprocta ferox. NCBI lineage: Eukaryota > Metazoa > Chordata > Mammalia > Carnivora > Eupleridae > Cryptoprocta > Cryptoprocta ferox. Next base: position 7,147 of record JAQQST010001732.1, on the reverse strand, counting down.
TTCATTCATCTAATAATTGGATGACGTTGAGCAACTTCACATTTATTTGTCATCCATACATGTCTCCTTGGTGAGATCTCTTTTCAAATATTTTGCCCATGTTTCTAACTTTTAAAAACTTTCTATATATTGAGTTTTCGGAGTCCTTTATGTTCTAGACACACATCTTTTCAGATATATGATTTGCAAATATTTTATTCTAATCTGTGGCTTTCCTTTCATTATCTTAATCATGTCTTTCAAGGAGCAGAAGTTTTGGATTTTGATGAGACCTACATAGTTTATCATTTTTTTGGCTTCATCTCTAGGATATCCTTCCTAACCCAAGGTCACAAAGTTTTCACCCCATGCTTTCATGTAAAAATTTTATAAATTTATCTTTTGATCTATTTTGAGTTAATTCTTTATATGGCATAAGGAGCAAATTTCATCCTTCCACATATGGCTATCTATGCTCCATACCCAGGCACTACATGCCTCCAGTGGCATTGTCAAAAGACTATCCTTTCTCTACTGAATTGGCTTTACATCTTTGCTGAGAATCAGTGGTCCCTATATGTGTCCCTATATGTGTGGATCTATTTCTATTATCTACATTCTGTTCAACTGACCTATTATATCTGGCTCTTGGTTATAAGACATTCTTTCCCTGATTTCTTTTCAGTTGCTCATGTAAATAGACTCCTAGTAACACAGATTCACCATTTTACTACTCATATCAAGGTATATTTTATAATGCATTTTATAAATCAATAGAATTTGGGCTCAAATTAGGGTAACTGCCAAAAGACATTTTTTAAATGTTGAGATATAAAAACTATGTTTTCTACGGCCATCTCAACTCAATCAAATTCATGTTAATTTCTCCCAAAAAGTTAATTTGTATGTGCATGGGGCTGTAGAATGTGGGGAGTATGCAAGGTATATGTGGTCTATCCTAAAAATCATTATAGGGGGCAAAGGAAAAAAGAGAAAATAGGAATATTCAAATATGAAATGATAAAATATTATTATGTGTTTGTATAATTTACATTGAGATAAATAAGCAAATCATTCTAAGATACAAAAATTTAGAAAATATTTCAAAATACTTTTATTTGCCAAATGCATTAGGATAGTAGGAGTAATAGAAAAGAGTTTTCTAGAACCAGCTTGTGCTTCTTTTTTATCCCTATAGGGTAATTAGTTGTATTTTATTCAGAGTATTGTACATGTGGGTGTGAATAAGATGGAACTTCAAAAAGAGAAATGAGTCAAGAATATATGTTGTCAACTTGTCTGAAACATTTTTTCATGTTCTGACTCATTTTTCTTTGTATTGGTATTTCAAGAAATTTTGTTTTTTTAATTTGACTATTATAAAAACCTCGATAACTTCACTGAAATCCCATGAAAATAATATAAACTGTAATGGAAATTGAAAAGATGATAATAGCAATCAGCATTGTGTTATTTCTTGTCAGTGTTTTTTATCACTTGTAATGGTGGAAAAAGCCTGTATTAATTTAACTTTTTGACCTTCAGTCTTCATTTTAGTGGAAGAAGTTCTTTTGAGAAGCAATTTCTTCCCTTTGCTTATTATTTCTTTGCACTTCAAAACAATTAATGACCATCCTTTGATAGGATCATCTTAGAGTGGTGCCGAAGGAGGAGAGTCGTGCCAACTATGTACAGATCTATGGGATCACAAAAATTTTAAAGCTTGATGTTTGAATCTTGTGGAATGTAACCTCATTTCTCAGAGAGAAATGGAAATATTAATGCATTTACGTTGTTTTCAATAAACTGACACAGGTACATGGACAGCAGCTTCTATTCTAGGCACAGTTGGGTTGTTGGGTGGCGGGGGGAGCTGGTGAACAAGAGCTATAAAAAAGTTCTTGCCTATAAGAAGTTTACAATTTAGTTGGGGGGGGTGATACTCATTGACTCAGTGAGGATAAGCCTGATGCAAGTAATCTAACTGTCATACTTTGATAAACTTTTCTATAGGACAGACCAGCCTATTCTTCTGTTAAAATCTTTAATTCGGTGTCTAATAAACCTGAATATCAGGCTCAGATTCCACTTTAGAAATATTCCCAGGGGTGCTAACAGTCAACAATTTACTATGATTATTAAAGACCTGATGCAACAGACCAGAATTATTGAGTTTAACAAGCATATTGTCCTCCTTTATTTATTTATTTTTTTAACTTTATAGTTTATTGTCAGGTTGGTTTCCATATAACACCCAGTGCTCTTCCCCACAAGTGACCTCCACCATGACCATCACCCCCCTTTACCTTTCTCCCTTCCCCTTCCGCCCTCAGTTTGTTTTCAGTATTCAAGAGTCTCTCGTGTTTTGTCTCCCTCCCTCTCCCTTTTTCCCCCTTCCCCTCCCCATGGTCCTCTGTTGGGTTTCTCCTGTTAGACCTATGAGTGCAAACATATGGTATCTGTCCTTCAGATGAACCACATCTTCCTAATCCAGTCATCAGTTGATGTATTGTCCTCCTTTAAGAAAGCTTACTGTTTGAAACTTGTATGCTAAGTTCCAAGAGAATAAGATAGATAGTAAGTGACATTCAAGTTCAGAGGTGGGAGAAAAAAGAGGCTCAGCTTAAGTGAAACATTTTGTTGAATTCTTCAAAGTGGTAAACACTACAGAGCACATTACTCTAGTCAGACTCTAAAAAAGTTGAGAAATAAGATGAACGTCTGAAGATGGAGGTCAAAATGTCATGCAGATTTAAGGGCACACATAGGATGAAAGCAAAGGACTGAAAAAGACATTCCAAAAAGAGAACATGCGGAGGGGTGGGGCGGGATGGAAGTGTGGGCATACTTGTATCAGATAAAATAGACTTGAATCAAAACTGTCACAAAGAATAACAATGATAAAAGGGTCAACTCACCAAGAAGATATAACAATTATAAATATACACCTACTCAGCATCAGAACATCCAAATATATGAAATATCTATTGACAGAACTGAGGGAGAAATTGACTCAGAAATACTGACTCAGAACTGACAGAAATTTTAATACCCCGCTTTCCATAATGCATAGGCTATCCAGACAGGTCAACAGAGAAACAGAGCATTGGACAACAGCATAGACCAGACGGGCCTAACAGACATATAGAGAACCTCCCACCCAACAGCAATTAAACTTCCCAGTGCCACAGAACACGCTCCAGGGCAGGTCACGTGTCAGACCACAAAACAAGACTTAAATTTAAGAAGACTGAAATCCTACCACGTATCTTTTCTGACCATAATGGAGTGAGACTAGAAATCAATAGCAGGGGGGAAAAGCCTGAAAAATTTACAATATGTGGAAATTAAATAAAATACTCTTGAACACCCAAATAGGTAAAAAAAATAAATGAAAAGTTAAATTAGAAAATATCTTGAGACAATAAAAAAATGAAAAAAAAATTACAGCATGCAGCAAAAGCAGTACAAAGAGAGAAGTATATAGTGATAAATGTCTGCAGCATTACAAAAGATCTCAAATAAACACTCTAACTTTAAATGTCAAGGAACTAGAAAAATATTAAACAAAGTTCAAAGTTAGCAGAAAGAAGAAAATAATAATGATTAGAACAGAAATAAATGAGATAGAGAAGAAAAATACAACAGAAAATGAATAGAGAATAGAAAAACAATTAAAAAATCAACAAAACTAGGAGTTGACTTTTTGAAAAGATAATCAAAAGTGATAAATCTTTAGCTAGAATAAGAAAAAAGAGAATTTGAATAAAAAAGAAAGAGGAGATATTATAACTGATGCTGCAGAAATAAAAAGGATTATAAAATAGTACTATGAAAAATTACACTCTGACAAGTCAGAATACCTTGAAGAAACAGAAAACTTCCTAGCAACCTATAAGAGTAAATCATGAAGAACTAGAAAATTTGAATCAGTAATCAAACATTTCTCTGAAAAAGAAAAAGTCAGGACCAGAAGGCTTCACTGGTGAATTCTACTGAACATTTGAAGAAAAACAAATACTAATTCTTCTCAAAGTCTTCCAGAAAATTGAAGGAGGAGGAACACCTCTAAACTCAGTTATGAGGCCACCATTGCTTAGATACCAAAACCAGACAACGATGCTACAAGAAAAGAAAACTGCAGGCCAATATCCCTTATGAATATTGATGCACAAAACCTCAACAAAATACTAGAAAATCAAATTCAACAGCACATTAAAAGGATCACATACCATGATCAAGTGGATTTTATCCCACAGATGCAAGAATCGTTCAACATACAAAATTCAATAAATGTGACACACCACATTAATATAACAACGGATAAAAATCACATGAGAATCTCAATAGATGAAGAAAGAACATTAGACAAAATTCAATACCCTTTGATAATAAAAACACTCAATAAATTAGGAATAAAAGGAAATTATCTTAACATTTTAAAGGCCATATATGAAAAGCCCACAGCTAACATTATACTCAATAGTGAAAAAAAAATCTTTCCCTCTGATATTAGGAACAAGACAAGGATGCCCACTCTCTTTACTTTCACTTGACATAATACTGGGAATAGTAGCTAGAGCAATTATGCAAGAAAAAGAAATATGAGGCATCTAAATCAGAAAGGAAGAAGGAAAATTACCTCTGTTCATAGACAACATGATCATATATGTATAAAACCCTGAAGTTTTCACACACACACACAAATGGAGACTTCACACTTCTTGGTTTCAAAACATATTACAAAACTACAGTCATCAACACAGTATGGTACTGTCATAAAGACAGACACAGAGGGGCACCTGGGTGGCTCAGTCAGTTAAGCGTTTGACTCTTGGTTTTGGTTTAGGTCATGATTTCACAGTTTGTGGCTTCTAGCCCCAGATCAGGCTCCGTGCTGGCAGTGTAGAGACTGCTTGGAACTGTTTTTGAGCTCTCTCTACTCCTCCCCTGCTTGAGCTTTCTCTTTCATACACAAAATAAATAAATAAACATTAAAAAGAAAAAGACAGACAAAGACCAGCAGAACAACAGACAGTCCAAAAGTAAATCCATGGATTTATAGTCAAATTATCTTTGAAGAGTGTGCCAAGAATGTACAATGGGGGAAGGAATAGCTCTTCAACAAATGGTGTAGGGAAAACTAAATATTCACATGCAAAATAATGAAATTGGTCCCTTATTTTAAACCATACACAAAATTCAACTCAAAATGGATGAAAGGCTTACATGTAAGAGCTAAAATTATAAAACTCCTTGAAATAAAAAACAGGGGGACAGCTTCATAATATTGGTCTGACACCAAAAGCACAGGCAACAAAAGCGTATACAGACAAGTGGGACTACATCAAACTACAGGATGGGAGAAAATATTTGGGTTAATATCCAAAATGTATAAGAAACTCCTGCAACTCAATAGCAAGAGAAAAAACCCACAAACACAAATAACTTGATTTTAAAATTGGACAAAGGTGGGGCATCTGGGTGGCTCAGTCGGTTGAGAGTCCGACTTCACCTCAGGTCATGATCTCACAGTTCCTGGGTTTGGGCCCCGTGTCGGGCTCTGTGCTGACAGCTTGCTCAGAGCCTGGAGCCTGCTTCAGATTCTGTGTCTCCCCCTCTCTCTCTGCCCCTCCCTCATTCATGTTCTGTCTCTCTCTGTCTCCCAATAATAAATAAATGTAAAAAAATTTTTTTAATTGGACAAAGGACTTGAATAGATATTTCTCCAAAGAATATATAAAAATGGCCTATAAGTTAATTTTAAAAAATGTTGAACATCACTAATCATCAGGAAAATGCAAATCGAAACTACAATGAGCTATCGCCTCACATCTGTTAGGATCACCATTTTCAAAACAAAACAGAAATGAACAAATGTTGGTAAGGATGTGGAGAAATTGGAACCCTTTTACACGGTTGGTAGGAATGTCACCTGGTACAACCACTACTGAAAACAGTGTAGATATTCCTCAAAAAAAAAAAAAAAACTACCATAATATGATCCAGGAATTGTACTTCTGGGTGTGTATCCAAAAGAACTAAAAACAGGATCTTGAGGAGATGCCTGTATTCCCAGTATACTGCAGTGTTATTCACAAGAGGCAAGAGGTAAAAACAATCTGTCTACTGACAGGTGAATTGATAAACAAAATACAGTACATACATATGAGAGAATATTATTCAGCCTTAAAGAAGAAAGAAATCCTGCCATATACTACAACAAGAATGAACCTTGAGGACATTATGCTAAGTAATATAAGCCAGTCACAAAGGACACATACCACTTATATGAGGTATCTAGAGTGGTCAGACTCTTAGAAGCAGCAAGTTCAATGGTGGTTGCCAGGAGCTGGAGGGGAGGAAGAAATGGGGAGTTGCTGTTCAATGGGTATAGAGTTTGAAGATGAAAAAGTTCTAGAGATCTGGTATACAATGATGTACATATAGTTAACAATATTGTATTGTATACGGTAATTAGAATTTAAAAGATTTAAGAGGGGGCTTCACATTAGATGTGTGTGTGTTTTTTTTACCATAATTAAAAAGAAAAAGTCACTCAGGGCTGGTTTTATGAGATAACATGTGTAGGTGCCCAGGCCCCACACTTAGGATGGTCCCATGCTTGGTTTAATGCTTTGCTGTTGCTGTCTTGATATTCTTAATAACTTTACCTATCTTTAAACTTATGTTTGTATGTGAAGCTAGTGGGACACTAAAATATACGTGTGAGCAAAGGGGGTAAGATGCACCAGGTGTGTCTGTCACCATTCCTGCTGTTACATTCACATATAGCTTTTACCTGCTGGTCATGTGGCTTCTGTAATATGTTAATTTTGCACTCATTTGGAGTCTTACTGAAGTCCCATGCATTGTGGGTCCACCAGAATTCTGTGTTCACAAAATAAACTATTGGGACCTCATCAAGATAAAAAGCTTCTGCACTGCAAAGGAAACAATCAAAAAAACTAATAGGCAACCGACGGAATGGGAAAAGATAGTTGCAAATGACATATTGGATAAAGGGCTAGCATCCAAAATCTACAAAGTACTCACCAAACTCCACACCCAAAAAACAAACAATCCAGTGAAGAAATGGGCAGAATACATGAAGAGACACTTCTCCAAAGAGGACATCCAGATGGCCAACAGACACATGAAACGATGC
>JAQQST010001731.1:0-11846 GCA_028646485.1 Cryptoprocta ferox | reverse complement strand
ACCAAAATAAACTATTGGGACCTTATCAAGATAAAAAGCTTCTGCACTGCAAAGGAAACAATCGAAAAAACTAATAGGCAACCGACAGAGTGGGAAAAGATAGTTGCAAATGACATATCGGATAAAGGGCTAGTATCTAAAATTTTTAAAATTTATTCCTATTAACTAATTTCTGCACCATCAACACAAGACTGTGATAATTGCATATATATTTTTATATTTGACAAAAATATTATTATTTGTTAACTTGGCAGTTAACAAAGCTCTGGATTAAGGCTAAATGATCTTTAACCTAGTTTCATCACTAATTGTGTGATGTCAGGTAATTAGTCTGAGGCATATAGTATGCCTTTAGTGTTTTGCCTTTAATGCCTCAATATTAATGAGAATGAATAAAACTGAAATCTTCCCCTTCACATCTCTCAGGTTCTCTATAGAAGTAGTTTAATTTTTAATCTCTATCATCCTACTTTTTTACATAACAGAAAATTGGAAAATATCTATTTTTCCTTACTTTGGGGCAACATGGGGGCAAGTTCAGTGTATCAGGATCTGCATAAGCAAAGCCATTGAATCCAAACCCCATAAATGCTGCACCATGAAGCTACAGAAATGGTGACCTCAGGAAAACCATCTCCAGAAAGGCTGTAGAAAATTAATTGAAATCATATTTTGAGAAATATGCTTTCAGAATAATGATACCTGCAATCTCATATATTAAATGCAAAGCTTCCCTCCTTTGAGGACTTCCTGAGCTCAAACCCCTAAGAAGCTTGACCATAAAAGGCAACACATGAGGTCTTTCTATTTCAATTTTCTAGTTGTAGCAACTCTGAATCCACACATTTCAGTGATGGTTATTATTAGATAAATGACATTAGTTGTACTCTTTCTTTTTTCCACTGTCACAGAAACTTAAGATTTTCCCCTTTCCATGACCAGCCTTGCTTTCATTGACTTAGATAAGTTAGGCACAATAGATACTGTGCCTTTGAGAAATCTTAAAGATTGAGCCAAAAAGGGAGGAAATAAATTTCTGTCTGGTGACCCTTAAGATTCTAAGTCCAAAGATAAGGATTATTTTATTTTACTTATTTTATTCTTAGATACAAGGTACTGAAAACCTGAGAGCTATTAATTGATAATGTCTGTCACACATAAATCTAATTTGCTTCTATTAACTAGTTACACTAATAACATAAGTTACAAAGGCCATTTATTCCTTCATCTAAAATATGACTGATTAGATTTCCATCTCTGAATGATATTTTTTAATACCAGATATGCATGTTACTTTTCTGGAGCACTCAAAATAGCTTAATAATTCTCTGCAAACTGAGTTGCCAAAGCTACACTGGAATTTTGATGTTTCCATTAATAAAAGATACATGCCTGCAGGAGGTACAGATTTGTGATCTCAGGATCCAGAGTTTAGGGGCAAAGGGAAAATGGCTTGCATCTGTACAATGATTAAATGTATGTTCAGAAAGAGGAACTCTAAAGTGTCTATACAGATCTAACAAGACCTATTTGGACCTGGGGCTTGCCCCTGCAGGGTGTTTTTTGATAGCTTTATCTATGTCAGACACTGGGGCTCTATCCATTCTCACTTGTCAATATGCCATGATAGCTTCAGAGCTGGAAACAGGGAGATGATGGGCCACACGAAGAGAAACCTGAAAGTCAGGGAACCATTTCACCAAGTCCATACATAGCCTAACCAAAATGCAATGTCAGAAAAAAAGGAGACAAATCAAATGTCAGAAAAAAATTTAAAAAGATGCCAATCAAGCCTAAAAATGGAATCTATAATTAGTAAGAACTGAAAGTCCTCAAAAGAAAAATTGAAGCAAACATACTTAAGAATCAAATATTAGTCCTATACATCTGCCTACTGGATAGTGTAGGAGAGAGAGCACCATGAACAGAGACCTGAAAATAAATAGAATCTGAGATATTGTGTTTCCATGAAGGCTTATTGTGCTTTTGAAAGTCATTTTAACAAAAACCTGCCAATCATACAATTTAGTCTTTATTTGTTTTAATCAATATGATTTTTATTGGGCCTTTTTCATAAATAAGGCACTATGCTAGATGTAAAACAAAAACAATAATCGAGTACTGATTTGTTTTGCAAATTAAAATGGCTTTATTTTTGTTCTTCTAAAAAGAGATACTAATTATAAATATCTAGAAAAAAAATATGCCAAAAACTGTAAATACTGTCTAGAAATAACAACGATTAACATTGTGGGGTATATTATTCTAGCCTCTCAAATATACATATATGAAAACATTATATATTTGTCTCTGAATAAACATATAGATTATATATAGGATACACTTATATACTTATAATTTATACGTAATATTTATACACACACTTTCAATTTATACGTAGTATTTATACACACATGTGCATACACTCATATACACACAGAAACAGATAGTATTAGTTTGTTAGGGCTACCATAACAAAATATCACAACAGTGGCTTAAACAATGGAAATCTATTTTCTCTAAATTCTGAAGGCTCGACGTCCAAGATTAAGGTGTGGGCAGGTTTATTTTTTTCTAAGATCTCTCTTTTGGCTTGCAAATGGCTTCCTTCTCACTTGTGTCTTCACATAGCCTTCTCTGTGCATACCTACATCCTTGGTGTTGCATTATCTGCCCAAATAATCATCTCTTTTAAGGTCCTATCCCCAAATATATTCACGTTCTGAGGTTTGAGGGTTTAGAACTCCAAAATATGTTTTTTGAGGGGACACAGTTCAGCCTAAAACATACATACATAAGTATGTACATACAGAGAGAGAGGGAGATTTCTATTTTCCAATAAAAATGAGACCATATTAGGCACCCTAATTTATAATGTTCATTATCCATTGATACATTTTTATCATATCCAATTAGTATGACTATGTAATAGGTTATTACATGAATTTAAATTTAAATTTATTTACTAAATTGCTATTATTCAACACTTAGATTATTTCTGATTACTTAATATAGATAAATTTTCTGTCTATCTAAACTCTATATTAAAGCTATGTACATTCATTTGGAGTTTTGATGGGATTGTTCCTTTAGGAGAAATTACTGTAAATGGAATTGCTGGATTAAAGGACATTCACATGATATCCATTTTTTTAATGTTTTTATTTATTTATTTTTTAAAGTGAGAACATAAGCGTGGGAGGGGCAGAGAGATAGAGGGACAGAGGATCTGAAGTGGGCTTTGCACTGACAGGCTAACAGCAGTGAGCCGATGTGGGGCTCAAACTCAAGAACTGTGAGATCACAACCTGAGCTGAAGTCAGCCTAAGCACCCAGGTGCTCCATGATACATATTTTTAGAGAACTCTTTAGAAAGTTTTTATTAACTTACAAAAGAAGTTTGGCTATGTTCCAACATCCTGATTATACTATTAGTGTTTATTTTAGTCTTTGAAAATGTGATAGATGGAAAATACTACCTTGGTTTTGTTTTTTTCCAGTTCTTTGCTTGCTATTGATTCCAAACATCTTTTCATTTGTTAATTATCCATTTTAATTTATTAATTCCATGCTATATCTTTTGCACAATATTCCATTAAGATGTTCGTTTTTTCCTTATCAACTTTAAGGAAATGTTCACATATCAGAGTTAGTCGTCTGCCTATAGAAACCAGAATTTTTTTTGTGGTTAGCTTTCTAATACTGTTTTATAGTGGTTTTTTGACATTATAAAATTTTCGTTTTATCTCCTGTTTTTGTTCAAGATTTTTCTTGTTATGGTTGTTGCCAATCTATGAACATTTCCCTATGGTTTTACAGTTCGCCAGGCATAGAAAAGCCTGACCCCACAAGAAAATTGTGTATATATTCACCAATTTGCATCAAATATTTTATGGATCTTTTTTGGTAGTTTTTAATTTAGCTACAGTTAAAGTATGACGTAACAATGTAATGTCTGTAAAATATGGCTAGCTTGTTTTGTAATACCATTAAATGAATAGTTCACGTTTAACTTAATGGTTTGATGTGTCATAATATTATGGCTTAATACTATATATGTGTGTGTGTGTGTGTGTGTGTATATATATATATATATATTTATTTAAGTTTATTTATTTATTTTTGAGAAAGAAGAGGGAAGACAAGCACAAGTGGAGGAGGAGCAGAAGGAGCGGGGGGGAGAGAGAATCCCAAGCAGGCTTGGGCTGTTAGTGCATAGCCCGACAAGGGGCTTGAGCCCATGACAGTGAGATCATGACCTGAGCTGAGATCAAGAGTAGGATGCTTAGCCAGTTGAGCCACCCAGGTGTTCCTATAATACTATATTTTAATACCATAATACATATGGCCTGATGAGTCATATACTATATTTTTATCTATACTTGTCTTGATGTACTTTAGCAGTATGGTATCATTCTAGTCTAATCTACATCTAGAAAAATGCTGTCTATTTATTTTAACTTCATAATATGTTTTAATATGTGATAGGATAAATTATTATTTTTTCAAAAATTTCCTAACCATATTCTTTCATATTTATTTTTCAAGATTAAGTTAAGAATTATTTTATCAAGAGGGAGGATCCAAGATGGGTAAACAACATGGAAGTCTTTTTTCTGTCTCGCATACATGAAGTACAGCCAGATCAACACTAAACCATCCTGCGCACCTAGAAAACTGATTTGAGGATTAGTTCTGCACAGCCTGAACCACAGAACTCAGCAGGTATGCTGCACGGAGAGGTGAACTGGGGCAAAGAGGAGCTGCGAAGGGCAAGGAGCTGTTTTTGCTTGTGGAGAGAGGACAGAGATGGGGGAAAGTATGGGAAAAGTGCCCCCCAAAAAAGCAGCTGGAGAGAAAGAGGAAAACAGGTGGAAACAACTGCAGGGACTGAACTAAAAAGGGATAAAGGAGAAAGGAGAGGGTTAAAATTCCATTAAGACTCTATAATCAGGAGGAGTGCAGAGTCTGAAACTCCACAGCTCATATACCTAGTGGTGCTCTGGTGAGAAGGGCAAATTCCCAGGAGAAGAGTGGGTCCAGGAGGTCCTCAACCACTCGAGATTTTCCTTAATCCCAGAAACACTGCTGCTACACAATTGTGTGAACTTTTTCTGGGGCAGGCTGGCACCCAACCACAAGTCTCTGGACATTGGCAGCAACAAGGTCTCACTAGTATTCCTGGGTGTGGCCAGCACCCAGCCATTGTTGGTAAGAACCTCCCCCAGAGGATCTGAGTGGGTCAAAGCCACAGTCCCTCAGAAGTGAGGGATTAGGAAACACAGCCACATCTCAGATAAACTCAGGAGTTTATCTGGAAACCTGATGGCATGGTCATGGACAGTGTAAAAGCAGGAGTGGACAGAAACCAGAGACAAAGGACAGGTGCGCAATTCCTGGTCGGGGAGAGCAGAGAGTTCTGATACTAGACAGGTTAGGTGGGTGACATCATTTTCATCTGACTCGCCTATGTGCATACACACCTATAGGCGCCACAACAATCCACTCCGGTAAGCTAAGCACCACCATCTAGTGGAGAACGGAGCCATTACACTAAGCTCCATCCAACTGGGCCAACCGCACTCTTCAGGATCACCACAAATCTCTCCACCTGCTTAGTTTATGGACCATAAAATGCTTCATAGTTTGACTTCTAGGGGAAAACGATGTAATACCAATCGTATTGCAGTCTGTTCGCTGACCCATCTATTCATTTTTCTTTTTTCTTTCTTTTCTTTATCATTTCTTTTACTAGAATACAGAAAGGTAAAAAAAATTATTTTTATTTTCAATTTTTATTAAAATATTTTCCTTTATTTTTTAAACTAAATTATTTACTTTTTGGTAAATTTTTCAAATTATAATATATTCCATCATTTCAAGTTATTCTATTTAATCATATTCATTTCCTCAAATTTTCACACTTTTTTGTTTTGTTATGTTTCTTTTCTCTTTTTCCTTTTTTCTCTAATCAGTCAAGCTCCTTTCAATAACCAGACCAAAACTCACCTAAGACCTAGCATCACTTATTTGATTTTGTGTGTGTGTGTGTTTTTAATTCTTTAATTTTAATATTTTCCCCTTTTTACTCTAATCAATCAAGCTCCTTTCAATAACCAGACCAAACCACATCTAGGGTCTAGCATCACTTATTTGATTGTGTGTGTGTGTGTGTGTGTGTGTGTGTTGTTTTTCATTTTAGTTTTCCCCCTTTTTTGTAATCAATCAAGCTCCTTTCAATAACCAGACCAAAGCACACCTAGGATCTAGCATCATTTATTTGATTTTTTTTAGTGTGTGTGTGTTGTTTTCAAATTTTTTATTTAAAATTTTTTTACCTTATTAATTCCTTTTCATCCTTTAAAATGATGAAATGAAGGAATTCATCCCAAAAGAAAGAGCAGGAAGAAACAACAGCCAGGGACTTAACCAGCAGAGATACAAACAAGCTGTCTGAACCAGAATATAGAATTACAATAATAAGAATACTAGCAGCGGTCTAGATTAGATTAGATAGATTAGAATCTCTCTCTACAGAGATAAAAGAAGTAAAAGCTAGTCAGGATGAAAGAAAATATGCTATAACTGAGCTGCAATCTCGAATGGATGCCATGGCAGCAAGGATGGATGAGGCAGAGCAGTGAATCAGTGATATTATAGAGGACAAACTTATGGAGAATAATGAAGCAGAAAAAAAGAGGGAGAGTAAAGCAAAAGAGCATGATTGAAGTATAAGAGAAATCAGTGACTCATTAAAAAGGAACAACATCAGAATCACAGGGGTTCCAGAAGATGAAGAGAGAGAAATAGGGGTAGAAGGGTTATGTCAGCAAATCATAGCAGAAAACTTTCCTAACCTGGGGAAAGACACAGACATCAAAATTCAGGAAGCACAGAGGACTCACACAAGATTCAACAAAAACCGACCATCAACAAGGCAAATCATAGTCGCATTCACAAAACAGTCAGGCAAAGAAGGAATCATAAGAGCAGCAAGGGGAAAAAAAAGACTTTAGACCTAAAGGCACCTCAGATTGAAAGTAAAGGGATGGAGAACCATCTATCATACTAAGGGTCGCCAAAAGAAAGCCAGAGTATCCATACTTATATCAGACAATCTGGACTTTAAAATAAAACTGTAACAAGAGATGAAGAAGGGCATTATATCATAATTCAGTGGTCTATCTACCAAGAAGACATAACAATTGTAAACATTTATGCTCCAAATGTGGAGGTAACCAAATATATAAATCAATTAAGCACAAACATAAAGAAACTCACTGGTAATACCATAGTAGTAGGGAACCTCAAAACCCCCACTAACAGCAATGGACGGATCATCTAAACAGAAAATCAACAAGGAAACAATGGCTTTGAATGACACACTGGACAAGATGGACTTAACAGATATATTCAGCACATTTCATCCTAAAGAAGCAGAATATACATTCTTCTCCAGTGTACATGGAATGTTCTCCAGAATAAACCACATAGTGGGGCACAAATCAGCCCTCGACAAGTACAAAAAGATCGAGATCATACAGTGCATATTTTCAGACCAAGCTATGAAACTTGAAATCAACCACAAGAAAACAATTGGGAAGATAAACAAATACTTGGAGACTAAAGAATATCCTACTAAAGAATGGGTGGGCTAACCAAGAAGTTAAGGAGGAAATTAAAAAGTACATGGAAGCCAATGAAAATGATAACACCACAGTCCAGAACCTCTGGGACACAGCAAAGGCAGTCATAAGAGGGAAGTAGATAGCAATCTAGGCCTTCATAAAGAAGGAAGAAAGGTCTCAGATACACAACGTAACCTTACACCTCAAAGAGCTGGAAAAAGAACAGAAAATAAAACCCAAACCAGCAGAAGACAGGAAATAATAAAGATTAGAGCAGAAATCAATGCTACTGAAACCAAAAAGACAGTAGAACAGATCAATGAAACCAGAAGCTGGTTCTTTGAAAGAATTAAGAAAATTGATAAGCCATTACCCAGTTTGATCAAAAGAAAAAGGAAAGGACCCAAATAAATAAAATCAAGAATGAAAGAGGAGAGATCACAACAACACAGCAGAAATATAAACAATAATAAGAGAATATTATGAGCAATTATATGTCAATAAAATGGGCAATCTGGAAGATATGGGCAAATTCCTAGAAACATATAAACTACCAAAACTGAAACAGAAAGAAATATAAAATTTGAACAGACCCATTACCAGTAAAGAAATTGAATTAATAATCAAAAGTCTCCCAGAAAACAAGACTGCAGGGCCAGACGACTTTCCAGGGGAATTCTACCAAACATTTAAGGAAGAGTTAACAGCTATTCTCTTGAAGCTGTTCCAAAAAACAGAAATGGAAGGAAAATTTCCAAATTCTTTCTATGAAGCCAGCATTACCTTGATTCGAAAACCAGACAAAGACCCCACTAAAAAGGAGAACTAGAGACCAATTTCCCTGATGAACTTGGATGCAAAAATCCTCAACAAGATACTAGCCAACTGGATCCAACAATACATTAAAAGAATTATTCACCACGACCAAGTGGTATTTATACCTGGGATGCAGGGCTGGTTCAATATCCTCAAAACAATCAGTGTGATTCATCACATCAATAAAAGAAAGGACAAGAACCACTTGATCCTCTCAATAGATGCATAGAAAGCATTTGACAAAATATAGCATCCTTTCTTGATAAAAACCCTCAAGAAAGTAGAGATAGAAGGATCATACCTTGAGATCATAAAAGCCATATATGAAAGACCAACGCTAATATCATCCTCAATGGGGAAACACTGAGAGCTTTCCCACTAAGGTCAGGATGTCCAGGGATGTCCACTCTCACCACTGTTATTCAACATAGTATTGGAAGTCTTAGCCTCAGCAATCAGACAACACAAAGAAATAAAAGGCATCTAGATCAGCCAAGAGGAAGTCAAACTTTCACTCTTCACAGATGACATGATAATCTATATGGAAAACCCAAAATATTCCACACAAAAAACCTGCTAGAACTGATCCAGGAATTCAGCAAAGTGGCAGGATATAAAATCATTGAACCAAAATTGGTTGCATTCCTATACATCAACAATGAAGCAACAGAAAAATAAATCAAGGAATCGATCCTATTTACAATTGCATCTAAAACCATAAAATACCTAGGAATAAACATAACCAAAGTGGTGAAAAATCTATACACTGAAAACTATAGAAAGCTTATAAAGGAAATTGAAGAAGACACAAAAAATGGAAAAATATCCCATGCTCCTGGATAGGAAGAACAAATATTGTTAAGATGTCAATACTACCCAAAGCAATCTCCATATTCAATGCAAAACCTATCAAAATGATACCTGCATTCTTCACAAAGCTAGAACAAATAATCCTAAAATTTGTATGGAACCAGAAAAGACCCCGAATAGCCAATTCAATCTTGAAAAAGAAAACCAAAGCAGGAGGTATTATAATCCAAGACTTCAAGCTGTATTACAAAGCTGTAATCATCAAGACAGTATGATACTGGCACAAGAACAGACACTCAGATCAATGGAACAGAATAGAGAACCCAGAAATGGATCCACAAACGTATGGCCAACTCATCTTTGACAAAGCAGGAAAGATTTTTCAATGGAATAAAGACAGTCTCTTCAGCAAGTGGTGCTGGGAAAATTGGACAGCGACATGCAGAAAAATGAACTTGGACCACTTTCTTACACCATACACAAAAATAAATTCAAAATGGATGAAAGTCCTAAATGTAAGACAGGATGCCATCAAAGTCCTCGAGGAGAAAGCAGGCAAGAATCTCTTTGACCTCAGCTGCAGCAACTTCTTATGCAACATGTCTCCAGAGGCAAGGGAAACAAAAGCAAAAATGAACGATTGAGATCTCATCAAAATAAAAACCTTCTGCATAGCGAAGGAAACAATCAGCAAAACTAAAAGGCAACTGATGGAATGGGAGAAGATATTTGCAAACGACATATCAGATAAAGGGTTGGTATCCAAAATCTATAAAGAACTTATCAAACTCAACACCTAAAAAACAAATAATACAGTGAAGAAATGGGCTAAAGACATGAACAGACACTTCTCCAAAGAAGACATCCAGATGGCCAACAGACACATGAAACAATGCTCAACATTACTCATCATCAGGGAACTACAAACCACAATAAGATACTACCTCACACCCATCAGAATGGCTAAAATCAACAGGTCAGGCAACAACAGATGCTGGCAAGGATGTGGAGAAAGAGAATGTCTTTCGCACTGCTGGTGGAAATGCAAACTGGTACAGCCACTCTGGAAGAGAGTATGGAGATTCCTCAAAAAATAAAAATAGAACTACCCTACGACCTAGCAATTGCACTACTAGGTATTTATCCAAGGATACAGGTAAGCTGTTTTGAGGGGACACATGCACCCCAATGTTTATAGCAGCACTATCAACAATAGCCAAAGTATGGAATGAGCCCAAATGTCCATCGATGGATGAATGGATAAAGAAAATGTGGTATATACATACAATGGAGTATTACTCAGCAATCAAAATGAATGAAATCTTGCCATTTGCAACTATGTGGATGAAACTCGAGGATATCATGGTAATTGAAATTAGTCAAAGACAAATATATGATTTCAGTCATATGATACTTTAAGATACAAAACATGAACATAAGGGAAGGAAAGCAAAAATAATATAAAAACAGGGAGGGGGACAAAAACATAAGAGACTCTTAAATATGGAGGACAAACAGAGGGTCACTAGAGGGATTGTGGGGAGGGGGATGGGCTAAATGGGGAAGGGACATTAAGGAATCTACTCTTGAAATCATGTTGCACTATATGCTAACTAACTTGGATGTAAATTAAAAAATAATTAATAAAATATAATTTAAGCAAAAAAAGAATTATTTTATCAAAATTAAACCATACCAAGAATTTAGATTAATTTTTAAATTTTAAACATTTAAATTATTTATTCTCACCATCCAGGAAAATAGCATGCCACTTCTTTCATTCAGCTTTTATACTATGACATTCAGTGTAGTTTCATAATTACATGTCTTATATGTCTTTTACTAAATTTATTGTTGAATAATTTACAGATTGTTTGCTATTGTGAATATGTTTATTTTCAATTGTATTTTCTAATATATATATGAAAGTTATTATGTCCTGGTATCTTTACTAAATAAATGACCACTTATTCAAATTTTTATTAGTTCAAATGATTTTATAATTGATTATCTTATGTTTTCTACAATATCAAAAAATAGTAACTAATGGTAAGTTCATTCCAAAGTGAATGGATTCTTATTTATTTTTATTTTCTTTTTATACTTATTAGGACTTCCAGCACACTGTTGGTTGTAGAGGTGAGAGCAGGCATTGGTAGTTCTTGTTATTAACAGAACATCCTTTAGTATACCTCCATTCAGCATGATATCTGCTCTTCCAGATAAAACATTTTATTATGTAACTATACCTAGTTTACCATGGATTTGGTTTTTAAAAAAATTTATAAGAATGGATGCTAAAGCATGAGAGACTCTTAGATACTGAAAACAAACTGAGGGTGGAATGAGGGTGGAAGGGGGAGGGGGAAAAGGGAAGGGAGGGTGATGGTCATGGTGGAGGTCACTTATGGGGAAGAGCACTGGGTGTTACATGGAAACCAACCTGACAATAAACTATAAAGTTAATAATAATAAAAAAAAAGAATGGTAGCTAAATGGTTGTCATGACAAATTTTCTGAAGAAGACCATTGGCCTTATGGGATTGTCCTTTTATGAGAGTCCACACAAGACGCTTAGAATATTATACACAA
>JAQQST010001730.1:0-11853 GCA_028646485.1 Cryptoprocta ferox | reverse complement strand
ATGCACTACCAAAATTCAAACAGGAAGAGATAGAAAATATGAACAGACCCATAACCAGTGAAGAAATCGAATCAGTGATCAAAAATCTCCCAATGAATAAGAGCCCAGGGCCAGATGGCTTTCCAGGGGAATTCTACCAGACATTTAAAGCAGAGTTAATACCCATTCTTCTCAAACTATTCCAAAAAATAGAAATAGATGGTTAATTTTAATACATATACATCCAAACCTTCATTCCCCCACCATTTATTTATTATTTAAACAATTTTTTTCTTACGTTTTTATTATTGAGACAGAGAGAAACAGAGCATGACTGGAGGAGTGGCAGAGAGAGAGGGAGACACAGAATATGAAGCAGGCTCCAGGCTCTGAGCTGTGAGTACAGAGCCCGATGTGGGGCTCCAACCCACGAACTGTGAGATCATGACCTGAGCCGAAGTCGCCTGCTTATCAACTGAGCCACCCAGGCACCTCTCCCCCACGATTTAAAAAATAGCATTTATTTTTTATTTAGCTTAAAATTTTTTTTAAATTCCAGTATAGTTAGCATACAGTGTTATATTAATTTCAGGTGTACAATACAGTGATTCAACAATTCCTTACAACACCCAGTGTTCATCACAAATGTGTACTCCTTAATCTCCAACACCTATTTAACCCATTCTCTCAACTTGCTCTCTAGTAACCATCTTTTGCTCTTTATAGTTAAGAGTCTTTCTTGGTTTGCCTCTCACTCTCTTTTTTCCCCCTTTCTTCCTTTGTTTTGTTTCTTAAATTCCACATGAGTGAAATTATATGGTAATTGCTCTCTCTGATTGTCTAGTGCAAGATTTAATTCTTTATTATGGCCTAATAATATTCCATATTATTATTCCATATTATATATATATATATATATATATACATATATATATCTCACATCTTTATTTATTCATCTAATGATGGACACTTGGGCTGCTTCCATAATTTGGCTATTGTAAATAGTGCTGCTATAAACATAGAGGTGCATGTATTTGAATAACAGTTTTTTTATTTTTGGGGTAAATTGCTGCATTGCGAGGTAGTTCTATTTTTAACTTTTTGAGGAACTTCCATACTGTTTTCCACAGTGGCTGCACCAGTTTGCATTCCCACCAACACACACAAGGCTTCCTTTTTCTCCATATCCTCACCAACACCTGTTGTTTCAGAAAAATTGTGTTGATTTTAGCTAACGGGTGTGAGGTGATATCTCATTGTAGCTGTGATTTGCATTTCCCTGATGGTAAAAGATGACAAACATCTTTTCGTGTGTCTGTTGGCCCTCTCGATGTCTTCTTTGGAGAAATGTCTGTTCATGTCGTCTGCCCATTTTTTAAATTGGATTATTTGATTTTGGGGTATGGAGTTTTATAAGTTCTTTATATATTTTGGATACTAATCCTTTATTGGATATGTCATTTGAAAATATTTTCTCCCATTCAGTGGGTTGCCTTTTAGTTTTGTTGATTGTTTCCCTTACTGTGCAGAAGCTTTTTATTTTGATGTAGTCTCAATATTTTAATTTTGTTTATATTTACCTTACCTTAGGAGAAAAGTATCTAGAAAAATGTTGCTAAAGCCTATGTCAGTGACATTACTGCCTGTGTTCCTTTCAAGGATTTTTAAGGTTTCAGGTATCACATTTAGGTTTTAATCCATTTTGAGTTTATTTTTATGTATAGTATAAGAAAGTGGTCCAATTTCATTCTTTTGCATGTAGTTGACCAGTTTCCCCAACACAATTTTTTGAAGAGACAGTATTTTCCCATTGGATATTCTTTTATGCTTCGACAAAGATTAATTGGCCATATAGTCTTGGGTTTATTTCTGGGTTTTCTATTCTGTTTTATTGATTTATGTGTCTTTTTGTGTGTATGTGTGTGTGTGTGTGTGTGCGCGCGCCAGTACCACACTGTTTTGATTACACTGTAGTGTAACTTGAAGTCCAGAATTGTAATGCCTCCAGCTTTGTTTTCCTTTTTCAAGATTGCTTTGCCTATTTGGGGTCTTTTGTGGTTCCATATGATTTTTAGGATTTTTTATTCTAGCTCTATGAAAAATACTGCCGGTATTTTGATAGGGATTGCATGAAATATGTGTATTGCTTTGGGTAGTACAGACATTTCAGCACTACTTGTTCTTCAAATCCATGAACATGGGATGTCTTTCCATTTCTTTATGTCATCTTCAAATTCTTTCATCAGTGTTTTTATAGTTTTCAGAGTACCATTTTTTCCCACCTCTTTGGTTAGGTTTATTCCTAGGTATCCTATTATTTTTGGTGTAATTGTAAATGGAGTTGTTTCCTTAGTTTCCCTTCTGCTGTTTCATTATAACTGTGTAGAAAAGCAATAGATTCCTGTACATTGATTTTGTATCCTGCAACTTTTAGGATTTCATTTATCAGTTCCAGTAGGTTTGGGAGGAGTCCTTAGGGTTTTCTATATGTAGTATCATGTCATCTATACATAGTTTTATTTCTTCCTTACCAATTTGGATGCCTTTCATTTCTTTTATTGTCTGATTGCTGTGACTAGGACTTCCAATAGCATGTAGACTAAAAGTGGTGAGAGCCTGGGTGGTTCAGTTGTTAGCTTTGCCTCTGACTCCTGGTTTGGGCTCAGGTCATGATCTCACAGTTTCGTGAGTTTAAGACCCATGTCAGGCTCTGTGCTGGCAGCAAGATCCTGCCTGGGATTCTCTGTCTCATCTCTCTCTGACCTTCCCACACTCGCTCTGTCTTTGTCTCTATCAAAATAAATAAATAAGCTTAAAAAGAAAGGGGCAAGAGTGGACATCTTTTTCTTGTTCCTGACCTAAGCGAGAAAGTTCTCAGTTTTTTCCCCACGGAATCTCATGTTCACTGTGGGTTTTTGATATATGCCCTTTCGTACGTTGAGGTGTGCTCCCTCTAAACCTACATTGTTGAGGGCTTTTATCATGAATGGATGTTGTACTTTGTCAAATGCTTTTTCTGCATCTACTGAAATGATCATATGGTTTTCATCCTTTCTTTTATGGATGAGATGTATTATATTGATTGATTTCCAAATATTGAACCACCTTGTATGCTGGGAATAAATCCCACTTAATTGTGGTGAATGATTTTTTTAATGTATTGTTAGATTTGGCTTGATAGTATTCTGTCAAGGGCTTTTGAATCTATGTTCATCAGAGATATTGGCCTGTAGCTCTCTTGTTTTGTGGTGTTTTTATCTAGTTTTGGTGTCACAGCAATACCAGCCTCATGGAATGAATTTGGAAGTTTTCCTTCTTCTTCTGTTTTTTGGAACAATGTGAGAATAATCAGTTTTAATTATTCTTTAAATGTTTGATATAATTCACTTATGAAGCCATCTAGTCCTGGACTTTGGGTTCTTGGGAGTTTTTTGATTACTGATTCAATCTCTTTGCTGGTAATTGGTCTGTCCAAATTTTGTTTTTTCTTGCTTTAGTTTTGGTATGTTATATGTTTCTGGGTATTTATGCATTTCTTCTAGTTTGTCCAAATTGTTGGCATATGTTTTTAATTAATATTCTCTTACAGTTTTTTTGTATTTCTGTGATGTTGGTTGTTATTTCTCCTCTTTCATTTGTGATTTGTTTGAGTCCTTTCTATCTTTTTCTTTTTTTAATGAGCCTATGTAGAGCTTTATCAATTTTGTTGATATTCTCAAAGAACCATCTCCTGGTTTCCTTGATATGTTCTATTGTTTCTTTGGTTTCTATATCATTTATTTCTGCTCCAATCTTTATTATTTCCATCCTTCTGCTGGTTTGAGTTTTGCTTGTTGTTCTTTGACTAACACTTTTAGGTGTAAGGTAAGGTTGATTTGAAATTTTTCTTGCTTCTTGAGATAGGTCTGTATCGGTATAAACTTCCTTCTTAGAACTGCTTTTGCTGTGTTCCAAAGATTTTAAACAATTGTATTTTTATTTTTTTCCCCATGTACTTTTTAATTTCTTCTTTGACTTCTTAGTTGACCCACTCATTGTTTACTAGCATGTTATTTAACCTGGATGTATTTGTGGTCCTTCCAGATTTTTTCTTGTGGTTGTCTTCTAGTTTCATAGGGTTGTGGTCAGAAAAGATGCCTGGTATGACTTTGTTATTTTGAATTTGTTGAGGCTTGTTCTGTGGCCTAATATGTGATCTGTTCTGGAGAATGTTCCATATGCATTTGAAATGAATGTATATTCTGCTGTTTTAGGATGGAATGTTCTGAATACATCTGTTAAGTCCATCTGGTCCAGTGTATCATTCAAAGCTGTTGTTTCCTTGTTGATTTTCTGTTTAGATTTTGCATTTTTTAAAAGTTTATTTATTTTGAGAGAGAGAGAGAGAGAGAGAGTGTGTGTGTGTGTGAGAGAGAGAGAGAGAGAGTGGGGGAAGGGCAGAGAAAGAGGGAGAGAGAGTGAATCCTAAGCAGGCTCTGTCAGTGCAGAGCCGGATGTGGGTCTTGGACCCACCGAACTGTGAGACCTTGACCTGAGCCAAAGTTGGAAGCTTAACTGACTGAGCCACCCAGGTGCCCCTAGATAATCTGTCCATTGTTGTAAGAGGGGTGTTAAAGTCCCCTACTATTATTGTATTGCTATCAATTAGTTCCTTTATGTTAATAAACTATTTTATGTATTTGGCTGCTTCCCTGATGGGTGCATTAATATTTACAATTGTCATATCTTTTTGTTGACTTGTCCCCTTTATTATTATATAGTGTCTTTCCATGTCTCTTTTTAAAGACTTTGTTATAAAGTCTATTTTGTTCAAAATAAGTATTGCTATCCTGGCTTTCTTTTGACATCAATTTGCATAATAAATATTTGTCCATCCCCTCACTTTAAATCTACAGATGTCTTTAGGTCTGAAATGAGTTTCTTTAGGCAGCATATGGATAGGTCTTGTTTTTAAATCTATTCTGTCATTCGGTAATTTTTGATTGGAGCATTTATTTCATTTACACTCAATGTAATTTCTGATAGATACGTATATATTGCCATATGGATAGATATGGATATTTATTACTGTTTTTTGTTTTTCTTCTTTAATGTTTTTATTTATTTTTGAGAGAGAGAGAGAGACAGCGTGAGCAGGCGAGGGTCAGAGAGAGAGAGAGCGAGACACAGAATCAGAAGACAGGCTCCAGGCTCCGAGCTAGCTCTCAGCACAGAGGCTGACGCGGGGCTCGAACCCACGAACCATGAGATCATGACCTGAGCCGAAGTTGGACACTTAACCGACTGAGCCACCCAGGCGCCCCTCTATTACTGTTTTTTGATTTATGGTTACCATTTGGTTTATATACAATAGCCTCTGCATATAGCAGTCTGTATACAGGTGATGATCATTTTATTTTGAACTCTGGTTTTACTCCTCTCTCCTCCACATTTCAGATATTTGGTATCATATTTTTCATCCTTTTATTCCGTGTTTCTCTGTACTTATTTTTGCAGATATACCTCAATTTTCTTTTAAAACATTTTTTTAATGATGTTTATTTATTTTTGAGACAGAGAGAAACAGACATGAGTGAGGGAGGGGCAGAGAGAGAGTGAGACACAGAATCCGAAGCAGGCTCTAGGCTCTGAGCTGTCAGCACAGAGCCCGATGTGGGGCTCGAACCCATGAACTGTGAGATTATGACCTGAGCCTAAGTCAGATGCTTAACCGACTGAAATACCCAGGTGCCCCATACTTCAATTTTCTTTTGCATTCACCTTCGTCTTTACATTTAGTTGTGTAGTTTGTTATGCCATTCTTCCAAACGCTCTCTGGTTTATTTACTCAGATGTGAGTGATATATAGTGGTAAACATTAGGCAGAGTGAGCTGAGGGTCCTCCTACTACACCATCTTTTCAAGATCCCCATAGCATGTATTTAAAACATGATACCATTAATATGATTCTTAAAGCTGCTTTTTAAACCTAATAGTATATGGTATAGACATGTTTCCATGTCACCGTTTGGAAGTTTTGGCATTTCCTATTTATGTATAGGACCCAGAAAGTCAAGGAATATTGATGGTTTTGGAGACATCCAGTTGCTATAAACTTAGCATAAACATTAGCACTGAGATCTCTTCAAGACAGTTTTGTGAAAAGTAGACATGGATAAGTGGGACCTGGAACATTACACTGTAGATGTCTCACAATAGATTGTGCTATTAGATTGATGCGTACCAATCTATAATGTCCAAATAAACTGCTTTAGCAGGTGAGGAAGTACTTATTTATAAGTGTGACCCCCGTTTACATCACAATCTGCTGAAGGGAGACCAGATATTCGTGTTTCCTTATGTATGAAGTATACGTTTACAACTACAATCAAACAAGGCATCAGTGCCCAGTCAAGAAAACAAACAAAAACCATACCAGTCATTTTTAACAGAACATTTAATAAAGAAAATTTGTTAACAGTATTGGATTTAGGCAAAAAGCAAACAGAGTAAAGCAGGTAAATACTTTCAGGGAGAAACTATAGCCTGTTCCTGGGAGACCACATGGAAGAGTTAGATTAGCAAAACCTGCAAGCTTGGAGGGTCCCTGAGAAGCTGGGAATAAGACCTCTACACAGGGAGTGCCACCACATGCTGGTGGTGTCTCTGAGTATAAGGCTGGTTCCAGCAGTGATGGAAGAAGATCAAAACTAGAACTACACTTTGATGCTGGGGCAAAACAATATTGCTGGGACAGCAATGACAGGAACAAGGGGCATGGGGGAAAGAGAAAATCCCTTCTTCCTCCAGGCTTCTTGTCACCGTCTATTACTTCCATTTACAGAACCTAAAAGGAAGCACTCCCTCAAAAGAGAACGGCATTTCAGAGCCCAGGTCCCAGCTTCCTGGAGTAGAATAGAAAAAGGTGGGTTTGTAGCTGAGTGATAATAGGTTAATCCAGAACAGAGAGTGCTTGGATATAAATGTGATGCCCGTTTTGTAGTCACAGGGTATTAAAGCAGATCTGGACATTCCAGTTTCTCTGTTTATAAGTTATTCATAGCCACAAGCAAAGAAGACCAGGAAATAGACAAATTGTCTAATTAAGTAAACATAAGTTCATGGTAATGGA
Source organism: Cryptoprocta ferox (assembly GCA_028646485.1). Classification (NCBI taxonomy): domain Eukaryota; kingdom Metazoa; phylum Chordata; class Mammalia; order Carnivora; family Eupleridae; genus Cryptoprocta; species Cryptoprocta ferox. Next base: position 4,763 of record JAQQST010001730.1, on the reverse strand, counting down.
GTTCTCCGCTAATCTATGCTTAGTAAGTAAATCTAATTGATTTGTCAATAAACCCATAGCAGTAATTTCCAAAATAATTTTAAAAACATTTTTGGTAGAAAAACTTAGTGAAGAAATTAATATATCAGTTGATTATTTTTAAATAAATTAGGGGAAAGTTTGTATTATTTGGACTTGAAAATTTGAAGACTTATCCTGACACTGCATTCTAATATATTTAGAAATGGCATCAAGCTAGCAGTAAATGGCCATAAAGTTTAAAAGGCACCATATACCAAAGGCTATTCCTTTTTTTCTACTTGTATTATTTAATTTCTTCCTTGATGTACCTCTCCTTTTAAAGTCCATGAAAACAGCCAGCTACTTGAGAATAAGTCAAGAAAGAAATCTTATGTTACTATGTGCTTGAGCAGAACTCTTGGTTATTTTATGTTTTTCACTTTTTATTTGTTTTTGTTGGGAAGTAGAACATTAATTCATTTACTTTACTTAATGCCTTCAGTGTGTCAACTTTAAGTGCTGGGGATATAAAGATAAAGAGATAGACCCTGCAGTTAAGGGACTTGTGATCTAATAGATGAAGATGGATATGTATGCAGTAACTGAATTATCAGAGATACCATGATACAGTCAGGTAGACTGCCTTGAAGACATTAGAGGAGTGGTCAGTTCTGTCTTTGGGTTGGGGATGGTCAGGAAAGTCTCCACTGAGGAAGTGACTTTTTGAGAATAAGTCTATCAAGAAGATAATGAACATAGGTAAATAGCCTTCATTGATTCTTCTTCTTTCTACTTTGTGATCAGATGTTGTATGTGGAAATGTCAGAGATACTGTTCTGGTGAAAGAGTAAGAAGAAAACCACAGTTGTATCAGGGCCAAAAGGAAGAAGAAAGATTTCACAAATATAAAGTTCTTTGCCAAGAACAGCAAGTTTTAAATTGTTTGCTTGAGAAATATCTGTATTAAATTTGTTGGCATTGAAAAAACTAGCCAAAGATAGGCTAAGCTTTTGTATATCTGACCTTGAAATTTTATAATACACTATTTCATATTCAGTTTAGCTAATCACATGTCCCTTTTGAATGTTATTTTAGCCATTTTGTCTTTGGCCTTATAAAATGCAAATTATACTGTACAAAAGCAATTTTAATGTAGGAATTAAATACAGACTCCGTTTGTTTTACTGATGGTAGAATTTAGCTTGGAGTTAAAATATGGTAGTAACTGAAACATATTTGAGGGAGGGATTGAACTACAAATACGTGGAGTTTGAGTAGTTTGGATTTTTGAACAGCGTATTTAAGTGTGGATTGAAGGATGGGTCTGGGAGATTTCCTAGTGATTTTCAATAGGAAAAATATCATCAGAGTGTTTAATTTCTCTTTTTTATAATTTTTGTTTTTGTTTTTTTAAAAGATTTATTTATGTAAGTAGTCTCTATACCCACTGTGGGGCTCAGACTCACAACCCTCATGAGATCAAGAGTCTCAGGCTCTAATGACTGAGTCAGCCAGGTGCCCTTAATTTCTTTTTATTAAAAAAAGGAATATGTAATTGGATACCTTGTTACTTCAGTGAAAGACATATTGCAGGTACTGACTATATTCCATTGTAATTTGATCTCCAGCCAGCAAGACCTGGCTTTAGAGGAAGGGATTATACCTGGCCATAGAGATGCTTTTTGGAAGTAAGACTTCAGAAAAGTGATTTTCAAAGGACTTTCGGGCCTTCTGGAAAACATGTTAATATGTAGATTTTCAAGAACTCTCCCTCTATCTCTCACTGTGAGATTCAGATTCAATTGGTTTGGGAAAAGTTCCATAAATTTGCATTTTTTAAGTAAGCACATCAAGCGATTCTAATATAGATATCCTTGGACTATAAGAAAAACCATAGAAATTTCTTACTTCTGAAAATTTTCATATGTAAAATTTATTTTTCCTAATGCAGAATACAGAGCTATTGGCAAGTAAAAGTCGTGGAACAATTCCGATAGACAGTCTTATCAGTGATTTCTGCTGAAGAAAGATGACTTTCGTTAATTAATGTCTATAAGCATGAGGGTGATGATTGTGTATGGCCTTGTTGGTGATTTGTTCCCTTTCTTTTTCTTCAGGTTTTTTAATTTTTCTTTAAAAATTTTTAATGTTTATTTTTGAGAGAAAGAGAGAGAGAGAGAGACAGAGTGCAAGCAGGGGAGGGGTGGAGAGGGAGAGAGACACAGAATCTGAAGCAGGCTTCAGGTTCTGAGCTGTCAAGACAGAGCCCGACTTGGGGCTCGAACTCACAGATGGCGAGATCATGACCTGAGCTGAAGTTGGACGCTAAACCGACTGAGCCATCCAGGCGCCCCAGGTTTTTCTATTTTTCATACACTCTCCTGATTCTTCCTCCTTTCTTTCAGTTGTATTGTGTCTACATTGTCAGTATGTACAGACATTACATACTATACTGTCTCCTTTATAACCATTATTTAGACTTAGCTCTACAGGTAATGTATATTTAATGTCAGGTCCTTATGTTGGATATCTCCCATATCATTTTGTATGCTAAAAGCTTAAAGTATATTCTTCAGGAGATTCTGTAAGAAGGGCTCATGGGAGCAATATTTCCTAAGTATATTCATAACAGTTTACCTGTAGCCTTTTACTTTACTAAATAAGTTTAGCTCTATATAAAATCCCTGGTGTGGGAGTTTTCTTATTTTTTTTTTCTGGAACACCTTAATTTTTCTCTTCTTGAGTACTTTAAATATACTATTACTTTGTCTGTTGGCATAAAGTGTTGCTGGTGGAAAGTCTAATGACAATCGCACTATTACTCCTTATAAATGACTTGGTCCTTTTCTCTGGTAGTCCAGAGGATTTTTTTTTATGTAAATTTAATACCTTTTACTAGAATGTGTCTCAGCATTGGCTGTGTTAGGTTGATTTTTCTAGGTTCAAGAAATTTCTTTAAAACATGTAGATTTATGTCATCCTTTATTTCATGAAAGTTTTCTTAAATTAACAGTTTTTAGTGTTTGTTCTGCCCATTGCTTTGATTTTCTTCTTCAGAGATTCCTATTATATAGAAGTTCCCCTCCTTATATTCTATCTCTATCAATTTCTCTGAAATATCTTTTAAAAATATTTAAAAAATTTTTTTTGCCTTAAAATATTTTTATACCTTAGGGGTGCCGGGGTGGCTCAGCCAGTTATGTAATAAGTATAAAAGTAATAAAAGTGAGGGGGCGGGCAAGATGGCGGAGAAGCAGGGAGCTCTGTAATCTGCGCACGCCCGCATGGATTGAACTGAGAAGGACTGAAGTGATAAAACTCGGATTTGCAAGTGGGAGAAAGAAGAAACAGACACCAGAAAGAAGACAACCTCAAAGATGCCTGAGTAAGTGATTGTGAACTGGAAATTGGAGGACGGGCAGGTCCCGGTGGTGCAGGGGGACGGAGCCCCAACCCAACACAGGGAGAGTGCACTGTGCCCCGGAGAGACCAGGGGAAGAGAAAGAGAGATGGAAAAAGCACATAGAACCATGTCTAAGGGAGGAAAAACTCGCCCGTCTCCCCATATATAACTGCTGGGCGCAGGGAGAGAAATCCGTCCCATCTGGCCAGCGAATTCTTCCTTGGGCGCAGCGGCAGCGGCATCCATTCCAAGCAGCACCTCGAAAGGCGGGGGCACAGATAAAGGCGGTGGCGGTGCAAAAAGTGGTGGTGGCAGCGCCACAAAAGGCGCCTTGAAAAGCGGCAGCGGCTGCGGCGGCGGCTCTGCGAAAAGGGCAGCGCAAGCCGGGCCGGGAGGCCGGCTGCCAGCAGGAACGCATCTCATTCCCGGTGACAGTGTTGAACTGCATGGACTAGGATTTGGAAGTGAGGCGGAGCTTGGAGAATACAGTTTGGCTCACCCGCGGCACAGGGAGATCGGACTCAGAAGAGTGGCTTGCGATACTTGGTTCCAGCAAAGGTTTGAAGCCACGCCATTCTTCTCCCTGCAACCACCATGGCAGGGCCTCAGAGAGAGCAGCCCCTGAGACCTGACCTGACGCCAGACCATGCCCATCCGCACAGGGGAGTTGTCTTTCATTTTTTTCTTTCCTTTTTTCTTTGCTTCTCCTTCTTTTCTGCTGCCATCCAGATATATATCCCGTAGCATATTCTTATCTCTCCTCTTGGCTTGTTATATGCTTTTAGACTGCCCACAGTCTTTTGCTGTCTCTGTCCCCATCTTGTTTCTCTTTTTCTTTTTGTTTCTGTTTCTTTTTCTTCTCTCTTTTCTTCTCTTCTTTCTTTTCTTTCCTTTCCTTTCCTTTTCTTTACTTCCTTTCTCCTTTTGGCTTGCTTGTTTGATTTGTCTGTGCGTTTGCATGCTTTTGTTCCCTGTATGCTAGTCTGTCTCCTTTTCAGGGATACTTCAAGAAATAAGCCAAAGTACACGTGGTGGAGAGTCCCAAATATCACTGACCAGGGAAATAAAATAATCAAAGGCACAACAAGAGAAACCGAGAGACACCGTTAAAAGAACACTTTCTGAAACGACAGGCCCTGGACAGTCAATGAGCTTCCTTTAATAGAGCAATACTAACAGGTGCACAGTGCATAACGAGCTTTTAAAACTGACAAGAGACCGAAAGCTACCCAAAATGACAAAACGAAACAACTCTTCTCTAAAGCAACTCCAGGAAGAAGTCACAGCCACAGAACTGCTCAAAACAGATTTAAGCAATATAACTGAACAAGAATTTAGAATAATTGTCATAAAATTAATT
>JAQQST010001729.1:0-11854 GCA_028646485.1 Cryptoprocta ferox | reverse complement strand
GAAAAGAAAAGAAAAAAAAAGTTGGGGGGACAAAAACAACAAAAGACAAAGGACAGTCTAAAAGCCTAAAACCAACGAGGGGAGAGATAAGGATGAGATAAGGGAAAATATATCTGATTAGCAAGAATTGATCTAATCATGGCAGTGCATCAGTGTTGGTCTTTCCCGGGCTGGGGTGGGGTGGGGGGTGGGCAGGAGGAGAAAAGGAAAAAGAAAAAAGAAAAAAAAAAGGCAGCTCTCCAGTGAGGAAAGGTGTGGTTTGGTGTAGGTCAGTCTCACCTCCACTGCAGGTCCCTCTGGCTGCTCCCCCAGGCCCCACCTTAGTGGTTGTGTGGAGAAGAATGGTGGCGCCCCAATCCCTTCTTGAACCAAACATTGCAAGCCACTCTTTTGAGACTGATCTCCCTGTGCCTTGGGTGGGCCAAGCTGTATTTTCCAAGCCCCGCCTCGTTTCCAAATCCTAGTCCACGCACTTTAATGCTACCGCCCGAGATGAGATGTACTCCTGCAGGTGGGCAGCTTCCTAGCCGGGATTGAGTAGGAGGAGTCTGGGAGCAGTTTTCTCCTGGCTCCACCTGGAATCAGCGTGCCAAATCCAAGGAAAGAGCATCAGCTAAAGGGGATGTATTTCTTTCCCCGTGTCCTGCGGTTATAGATGGGATGCTAGGATCCCTCTCCATCCCGGGCTGAGGTTTTTCTCTTCTCTAGAGACAGCTCTATGAGCGTTTCCAGCCTCTCTTTCTCTTCCCCTCATCTCTCTGTGACTCTGCGTGCTCTTTGCGGCTCGGCGCTGGGAGAGGGGCTCCCTCCCCTCCGAGCCTCCTGGCCGGCCCATTTTTATTTCCCCAGTTCACACTCACTCAGGCACCTATGAGGCTGTCTTCTTTGTGGACCCTGTGTGTTTTCCTCCCACTCTTGCAGATCAGAGTATTGTGGCTTCATTCCTTCTTACTTTGATAAATTCGGGTGGGCAAAAATTACAGAGCTCCCTACTTCTCCACCATCTTGCCCATCCTCCTTAAACTTTTTTTAAAACGTTTCTATTTATTATTGAGAGACAGAGAGAGACAGAGCATGAGCATGGGATGGGCAGAGAGGGGGGAGACACAGAATCTGAAGGAGGCTCCAGGCTCTGAGCTGTCAGCCCAGGGCTTGAAGCAGGGCTCCAACACACAAACCGCGAGATCATAACCTGAGCCCAAGTCAGACGCTTAACTGACTGAGCCACCCAGGTGCCCCCAAAATGACTTTTGTATGGTGGTCCCATTGACCAATTTGTTTCCTTCCTAATTAAGTTAACAGCTATTCTGTTCTGTAAGTAAGCCATTACAACTCTGGCTGCTATTGGATAGTTACCCAAAATAGTCCAAGCTAGTTCCAACCCAGACCAATTGAATCAGAATCTCTGAAATCGAATCAATATTTGCCTTTTTCCTCCTGTCCCCCCAAAAATCTCCCCCCCTTCTTCTTCTTTCTCCTCATGGAGCTTAAGAAATAAAAGTTAATAATGCATCTGAGGCTCATTATGTAGCTCTCCTTACTCCTATAAGGGTAGCCAATATCCTGATTTTTTTAATGTTTATTTTTGAGAGTGCACATGTGCACACACACGCACACACGTTTGAGTGGGAGAGGGGCGGGCCAGGTGGGGGTGGGACAGAGGATCCAAAGCAGGCTCTGAGCTGATGCAGAGAGCTCAGTGTGGGGCTCCAGCTCATGAACTATGAGATCATGACCTGAGCCAAAGTGCCCCAGATTTCTTTTTAATTTAGGAGATTTTTACAAGCCTTTTGGTTTATGAGACTTGTTCTCCTTTTTGCCACTCTCCAAGGATACCTTTAATGCTGCCAACTTAAAGAGCAGCTGGAAAGCTACTTCTTATTTTGAGCGATGTCCATGGACAAATGATCATTATCAGGACCTGTTGCTGCTATTAAAATTTATTAACAAACTGATTTGCTACATGCAAATTCAACCCAGGCTAGACTTGTTATTTTGTCCTTCATAGTTATTTTTGTGCCATAATACGATGTAGTAGAAATGAAACTAAATGAAGATATTTTGAGAGGAAAAAAAGGCTATTGAGAATTGTTAACATAGCATGGAGTTTCCAAATTCAAGTTATATCTCTGAAGAAATAAGCTTCCTACATGATTTATAAGGACCAAGGAAGTGTGGTCACAGTGGGAGTGTGACACATCCTGGTTGCTCAGGGTCAGTTTAGCTCCTGTGGTGAATGGACATGCATCATTGATGGGAATAATTGAGTTCTATGAGTAATTGGTATTTGAATGAAGGAATAAACAATTCAGTGTGAAATTAACCTCAAGACACTTGACACTTAAGAAAAAGACAGTTAAAATAAAAACAAAGGTTTGTAGCCAACATAAATGAATGACAGAAAATAGGGAACTTTTTAAAAGGGTGATAGAAAGATGTCTATGACACTGTAGAAAGCTACTCTCTAAGGCTCAGTGTGTTCAAATAGATGATTAATTATGAGAGTGAAAGGGATCAGGGTATGTCACCCCCTAACATGCTACCTTTGCATATTTATTTTGAGCCGAAGACAGCTGAGAGTCAATAGATGCAGAAAAAAGTCTTCTCAGAGTTTCGTGTGTCTAAGAGCAGAAACTTCTGAGAAATGAGGACTGCCAGAAATATTCTCTCCTGAGGAAATTTTACAACCATAAGGAGTTGGGAAGTGGGCACCAGATGGACCTGCACAGACAAATCTTAGGAAAGTAACCCTTATCTTCCATTGATTTCCCCATATATTTACCTTTCCACAATGTACTGCCCATAGAAGCTAATTTCTTTTTTTCTTTGTTGCCTTCTCTTCTCTTCAAAAAGTTATTAGCCTTTGTTAAAATGGTATATAAGCATCCAGTGTTGACTACCTCTTTGGGGTTTTCATTTCATTTCTGTAAGACACCTACCCATATGCATACATAATCAATCTTTTTTCTCCTGTCAATCTATTTTTTTTTCAGTCTAATTTGTAAGGTCTGATTTACTGAATCCAATAGAGGGAAAAGTTAGTTTTTCCTCTCCTGCAAGAGTGGCCACTAAATAATTATATAGTAAAATGAATCATAAGAGCTAAATTTAAAGAAACTTTTTTTGGGGGGTGGAAATTTTGGGAAAATATTTCTGTGAAGATTTTGCCACTCAGTTGAGTGATAAACAGAGCAGCCAAGAATATTCTTCTCTTATTTGAAAGGAAATTGGAAACAAAGGGATTTTTAAATTGCTTTTTCTAAACAGTAGGCAGTAAGTAGGCTTGGGTTTTCTGCCATGACCTGGAAAAAAACTATTGAAGTCTGGGTAGATCTGTTCCAAACCTCCAGGTTGTCAAAATTATAGGCATAATCCATGTTGAAGAACTTCTGTGACAATCAAGAATTCATCCTAGGGGTGCCCGGGTGGCTCAGTCTGTTAAGTGTCCGACTTCGGCTCAGTTCATGATCTCAAGGTTTGTGTGTTTGAGCCCTGCATCGGGCTCTGTGCTGACAGCTCAGACACAGCTGGATTCTGTGTCTCCCTTTCTCTCTGCCCCTCCCACATTAATGCTCTGTCTCTCTCTCACACAAAAATAAATAAACATTAAAAAATTAAAAAAAAAGAATTCATCCTGGAAGCACAAGAAATTAATTAGACCAAACCATCTTGTCTAATCAACCCATTTTTTTGGTGTGTGGCATCTCTGACATTTTTTGTACCCTCCCAGGATTTTCTAACATCAGCTATGAGTGACTTTTGGCTTTATCCGAAATGAATAATCCTGAGGTTCTGAAATAAAAGACAAAATCTGAAGAGAATTACCATGAAGAAGAATTATTACTAAAAGTATAAGAGGACCAGTGATAACATTGTGAGAAATGGTGCACTGTCTCCTAAGACAAACAATTAGGCTACTCTTCATTGAACATTTATTGAGTGTCTACTGTATGCCACAAATTGCAAAGTTCTAGAAGAGACAGACACTCATTTGGATGTCACTTAGCCACTAGTATGCAGTGAAACTGGTCTTGGGACTCATAGCTTCTGTGACATGTAAGGCAGGACTAGACTCCTTGCACACTCACTGCTGGGTCTTTATCCCCAGTGTTTTTTGACAAACATTTCTTGTCTATGTCGGTCGTCAGTCTATCTGTATCCCTGTCTCAGCAGTCTATCAATTAGCAAGAAGTCCAATGACATCAGGGGATTTTTCTCTTCTTGTTTTACTTATCTGCATTTCCAGATTTTTCTATAATGCAAAACATTGCTTTTGTCATCAGAAAAAGAGTCCTTTTAATTTTAAAAACCTAATGAGAGAAGAGCAATGTTTAATCCACTTGACAGTGATTTGTAGGCATGAAAAGAGCCCCATGACCAGAGAAGGAGCTTTATAAGGAGACTCTTATCACTGAGCAAAGCACAGTGGTGTTTGTATCTGGAGTTACTTGTTTCCATCATAGCAATATGTTCTCAGGGCATCTGAGAATGTGTGGGTTGGCTTTTCTGTTGAATATGCACTCATTGTCTTGTAAATTAAGTTTCTGCCTATTTGGCTACATGGGACCCATGACAGGGAGAGTTGGAACCCAATAAAGAGTACCCTAAGAATAAAATAATCAAAGCAAAAATATGGAAAAGTTTGTTTAAAAATCCCTCTGTAAATAATTATACATTATATCCCCAATTTGTCCAAACAAAAAGAGATTCAAAATGTTATCACAGATATTTCCCAGAACAGAGGGCCCTATTGCATCTTGTTCTTTATCTGTCTATGTAAATAAGAAATGATCTACTAACATCTAGTGAGTTTTATCTTGTTAAAATTTAAATTTACTCCTTATCACTTTTAGTAAGTTATAAAACACTGGTTCACACTCAGCTTTTAGGGATGTTCATGAGAGAAGTAAGCATGTGGAGTTGGTTAAAGTAAACCTATTTACCTGGAATATGTTTATCTTTTAACCATCTGCCTTTAGTGCCAATATCCCCAGGGCAAGCTAAAGTTTTTTTTCTTCATTCACTCAGCGACAGTTAATCGGGAGCTTCCTAAATGCAAAATCAAATGCCTGTTGAGTACTAAACTGGAGTAAGCACTGTATTCATCATGCTTATACATTTAAAGCAGGTCAGAAGGAATTTGATTCTGACTCAGTTTCACAAATGTGTGACTAGCCAATTTAGGACTTTTCCTAATAAAAGTGAATCATGAACACTTAACTTCATTTGTGAAAGGCTGTGAAATAATGTCAGCTTTTTGGGGACAACTCTATAATTTACCTTTCCTTTCTTCATTCTATAGAAAAAGTGTCCTTTTTTCTCCTTGTTCAAACATAATCCCTGCACTTGTGATCTCTTAATGCTATCCAGTTCAGTGAATTTTCATTATCCATCACACTTAATGTAATACACGCTAGAGGTTTCATGCCCTGGCTGATGGTGGGGTTCAAAGACAAAGGCAAACTCCACACCCAGAAGCTCACACAGGTTTGGCAAGTGTGATGACAAATGTAAATCAGAAATAATTGGGAGGAACAGTCAATAGGGAAGAAGGGACATTGGGGAAGAGTTCCTAGAGGAAGATTGGGTTGCTATATATCAGATTCTTATATCTGATTTTTGTACAGATTTCAGGAAGGAGATATAAAACACTTCAAAATTAACAAACCTCAAACTTGACTCATGAACTTCCTCCCCAGATCTGTGCTCCTGTGTTTCCCCACTGGGAAGCCATCATCTCTTGTCACCTCCACCCACCTAATCATCCAAGACAGAAACCAGGGCACCAGACTCTGTTCCCTTTCTTCTTCTTTCTCCCTGACCTACTTCAGGAACCGGAGCCAGCTTGCTGGGGTCAGCATGTGAGGGTGGCATCTTGGGAGGGGACCTCCCCCTGTTTCATCCCGTGGCAACACAGCAAGGTGGAGATAGAGATTCTGTCAAGAGTTTGCAGCTAGCAAAACAGGATTGAGCGCTGAGGCCGAGGCTCAACACAACGATGAAAACTGCAAACGAGAATGGGGGTTGGTGGCTGGGAGGTTTGAAACCAAGATAGTCCAAGGGGTGAATAGCAGGCTGAGAAGGGTGGATCATAAGTAAGATTAAAAAAAAAAAGTGTATTTATTTATTTAGAGAGTGGGGGTGGGGTGGGGGGTGGGCTAGAGAGATGGAGAGAATTTCAAGCAGGCTCCTGGCTGTCAGAGCACGATGTGGGGCTTGGTCCCACAAACTGTGAGATCATGTCCTCAGCTGAAGAGTGGGATGCTTAATGACTAAGCCACCCAGACACCCCAGAAATGAGATTTTTAATGGTGGGGAGGTTCAGCTTTCCTTTTAAGTCAGTGTAAACCATATTACTGATAGGTACAGCAGCAAAAATGATCTCTCCACATCCTTGGGTGTGGTATTTACAGGAAGCTCTCTGCGCTGGTGATTGGTCTACGAACACAAAAAGGTTGTCTGAATTGAGAATCATTAAAAAAAAAGACAAAGCAGAATTGAAATACTTATTTAAGTTAAAACAATGATTTCTCAAACTTTTGATATAAGTCCAAGACTATCCCTTTAGATTTGAGTCTGCCCTTAGAATTCTCATCCACTCTCATGCTTGACCATCCCCTTAATATCTACCATCACAAAGTTCTCTAAGATAGTGCTGGCTGTCATCCAAACTCCAAAATGCCATGGAAAGGCCTGAATCTTTCATCAGTCTTTCATGCTTACTGTAGGAGAACTCATACCGATAGTGCCGCTTATAGACGCATCCTACAGCAGCCGTTCCTATGTCACCGCCTTTGCACATGCTAGTCCCTCAGTGGAATGCCATTTCCATCGAAGAAGGCCTGGTGAATTCCTCCTACTCAATCCTTTATGAACGAACATGGTTGACAACTCTCCTTGTCTTTCCTGATTCTCTTTGGCATAAGATGCTTTGTCCTCTTTGTCTCAGTCGCACTGGGTACATATTCTACAAAAGCACTTTCTACATTCTCTCTTCTTTGATAGACTGAGTTCATGAGGCCAAGAACCACATATTACCCATCTTCATATTGCTAGTAGTGAACCCTATTCCTGGCACATAGTACGTTCTCGATCAAGGTTTATTGAGTAAATACTGTCTTACAATAGCTTTTTAAGTGTGTGCATACTTAGTGCAGGACTAAGCTTTACTTCCTGTGACAACTAAGATGCTCTCTTGATTTATTGAGTAAATATAGAGAGCAGCAACCATGTATTTGCTGGTCCTATTCTATACTATTTTTTTTGCCAACTTCCTTCTATGGTTATTTCATGATGCTATATTTGGTTTTGTCTAAATGATATCATATGCAGGGAGACAGATTTCCCACCCCGCATAATAATTTGACTGGCTAAAATGGATTTCCCATTCACATACATAGGTAAATCAGTTATTTGAAACCCTCGGTAAACATTAGTCATCTGTAGAACTTGAGCATTTTAAATGCCTGGGCCCCACGTCAGACCAAATAAATCAGAATCTCTGGAGTGGATTCAGGCATGAATAAATATATGTGCACTTTTTCAGGCATCAATATTTTCAAAAAGGTTCCCCGGTGATTCTTTTTGTGGCCAGGATGGCAAAGCACTGAGTTATAGCCTGTTCACACCTTGTCATTATCCAGCTCTTAGTTATCTTAGTTAATTGCATCCAGAACACGATGGTAGAACATATCAACTGGCTTTTATTTCCAGCAAAGCTTATCTGCTTCACTGGCTACTTTTGCCTGAGTAGTGGCAGTCAGAGAAAATGACAAAGGTTCGCATCTGTATGTTTGGTGTCTTTTTTAAAAAATTTATTTTAGAGAGAGAGTGCAAGCAGGGGAGGGGCCAGAGGGAGAGAGAGAGAGAGAGAGAGAGAGAGAGAGAGAAAGAGAGAGAATCTTAAGCAGGCTCCACCCTTCAGCATGCAGCCTGATGTGAGCTCTATCTCATTACCCTAGAATCATGACCTGAGCTGAAATCAAGAGTCAGATGCTCAACTGACTGAGCCACCCAGGTGCCCCTATATATTTGGTATCTTTGCTGAAAGAGGAGTTAAGGTCAAATTTTAAAAAATGTTTATTTATTTTGAAAGAGAGAGAGAGAGAGCATGCACAAGCAGGGGAGTGGCAGAGAGGGAGAGAGAGAATCCCAAGCAGGCTCCACGTTCACTGTGGGGGCCAATGCCTGGCTTGATCTCACGAGTTGTGAGATCATGACCTGAGCTGAAATCAAGTTGTATTCTCAACTGACTGAGCCACACAGGCATACCTTAAAGTGAAGGTCAAATTTTTAAAATAAATTTTTTAAAGTTTATTTATTTATGAGAGAGAGAGACAGCGTGAGCAGGGGAGGGGCAGAGAGAGAGAGGGAGACACAGAATCCAAAACAGGTTCTAGGCTCTGAGCTGTCAACACAGAGCCCGATGCAGGGCTTGAACTCACAAACCATGAGATCATGACCTGAGCTGAAGTCAGATGCTTAACCGACTAAGCCACCCAGGCGCCCCAAAGTGAAGGTCAAATTTGAGAAGAGTTTCAATCTATCAAATTGACCATTGATAATGCTTACATGTCCCTGCTACTTGCTCACCACTGCCTCAGACTCAGGGAGAGCAGAAGCAGTAGAGATGTGGTCTTTGTGCTCCAGGGAGAGAGGTTAAGGGGAGAGGACAAAGGGTGAAAATCACTCCTGTGTTCCAGGAATGATGCTAGGCACTTCCTATATGACATCTCTTGGAAGCCTCATGACAACCTGGCCAATTGGATGAGGCTGTCATCACTTTACATATATGAAAACAGATCCTCTCAATTCCTTCACCCACAAAAGGGGAATATTAATTGTATTTACCTCCTTTCTTGAAGATTAAGTGAATTAATACATTTTAAGCTCTCAGCATCACTGGAACATACTAAGCACTCAATAAATGTGAGCAATTATTGGTATTGCTTGAGTTTCCCAAATTAGCAAGTGGAAAGAGAGATTAAACCCCAAGACTGTCTCATTTCAAAACTCATGTGCTTTTCTCTCTGCCTTGCAGCCCAAGTGGGGATTTAATAATAATGTTATGAGCACTTTCAACAATAGCCAAATCATGGAAAGAGCCTAAATGTCCATCAACTGACGAATGGATCAAGAAGATGTGGTTTATATATACAAGGAATACTACATGGCAATGAGAAAGAATGAAATCTGGCCATTTGTAGCAACGTGGATGGAACTCAAGGGTGTTATGCTAAGTGAAATAAGTCAGGCAGAGAAGAACAGATACCATATGTTTTCACTCATATGTGGAACAGGAGAAACTTAACAGAGGACCATGGGGGAGGGGAAGGGGAAGGGGAAAAACAGTTAAGGAGAGGGATGGAGGCAAACCATAAGAAATTCTTAAATGATGAGGGTTGATGGGGGGTGGGGGAGAGGGGGAAATGGGTGATAGTTATGGAGGAGGGCACTTGTTGGGATGAGCACTGGGTGTTATGTGGAAACCAACTTGACAATAAACTCTATTAAAAAAAGAATAATGCTATGAATCTGCAGGATGAAGTTAGAGTAGACACAGCACATAGGGAAGTATCAAAGGCAGGTAGAGGAAAGAGCATGAGTTCTGCACACTGTACTCAGTGAAGGAAGCCATTCAGTGTGGGGCACAGGACGTAGGAATAACAGGTCTTTTTGTTTCGGTGGTGGCCACTGCTGAACTTTGGCTTTTAGCCTGTGGAGGGCAAGACAGCTTGGACAGCACCCTGGCACCCTGCACCCCAGTGCTGTAGCCTATGTGCAGGCCATTAAGTGTGTGGTGATGGGAGCAATAGCTAAAACTTGTCTACTGATCAGTGACACAACTAATGCATTTTCTGGAAAATACAGCCTCACTGTCTTTGACAACTATTCTGCTAATGTTATGGTAGATGAAAAACTGGCGAATCTGGGCTTGTGGATACAGCTGGGCAGGAAGATGACAGATTATGCCCCCATCCTATACTCAAACAGATGTATTCTTAGTTTGCTTTTCTCTGGTGAGTCCTGCATCTTTGGAAAATGTCTGTGTACAGAGGTATCCCCAAGTGTGCCACCATTGTCTCAATGCTCCCATCATCCCAGCTGAAACTAACTGTGATCTCAGGGACGGTAAAAATAAGGTTGAGAAACTGAAGGCAAAGAGGCTGATGGCCAATACCTATCTTTGAGGTTTAGCTAAGGCTGAAGACATCTGTACTGTCAAGTACACAGAGCACTTGGCTCTCACACAGTGAGCCTCTAGATGTGTTTGATAAAGCTCTTCTTCTTCAGTGGTTCTCTCCCACCTCCTGTGAAGAAGAGGAAGGGAAAATGCCTGCTGTTGTAAATGTCTGAGCCTCTCCATCTTTTGTCCTATCCCTCTTGATACCTTTGTACAATTTGCTCAAAACCAGTGGTATCTTCACACTCCATGCCAAGATTTTGTTACAGGTTAGTTTTTCTGTAAAACCATTTTGAACCAGTGGATAATTTTAAGGTTTTGCTTGTTTAAAGTGTAAGAGTTCAGGGGCGCCTGGGTGGCTCAGTCGCTGAAGCATCCAAATCTTGATCTTGGCTCAGGTCATAATCTCATGACTGTGAGATCAAGCCCCGCATCGGGTTCTGAGCTGACAGCATGGAGATTGTTTGGGATTCTCTTTCTCTCTCTCTCTCTCTGCCTCTCCTCTGCTTGCTCTTGCTCTCTCTCTCTCTCTCTCTGCCTCTCCTCTGCTTGCTCTTGCTCTCTCTCTCTCTCTCTCTCTCTCTCAAAATAAATAAACTTAAGAAAAATAAAAAAAATAAAAAATAAGATGTAAGAGTTAAAACTTTCACATTCTATTAAAATTTAGCCCTAAAATGAAAAAAAAATCTGAATTCAAGTCCTGTATTTGCCATGTATTAGCAAACTGACTTTAGGTTAATTATATCTGTATGTTTCGATTTCTACATTTGTATAAAGTGGTAATAATAATAGTACCTATTTAATGGTTTCTTTTTTGCAAAAATGAAATGATCACCTATATTAAAGGCTTATGCTAATTATTTATTTTTAGTTAGGTAGAGGAAAGAATTTGGGGCTAGGACTTAAAACATACATTTTCTAGGGGTGCCTGGGTGGCTCAGTCAGTTAAGCATTCAACTCTTGATTTCAGCTCAGGTCATGATCCCACAGACATGGGATTGAGCTGGGTGTTGGGCTCCACGCTGGGTGTGGAGCTTGCTTGGGGTTCTCTCTCTCCCTCTCCACTTGCCCCTTCCCCATTTGCTCTCTCTCTTTCTCTCTCTCTCTGTCTCTCCAAAAAAAAAAAAAAAAAAAAAAAGGCACACAGTTTCTAATGTTAGGTCTGCCATGACCTAGCTATGTCACTTTGAGTAAATTCTCTGACATCCTTGTTTTCAGTTCACCCATTATTACATAAGGTAAGTAAGCAAGTAACAGCATGGTAGGCATTCAGTAAATGTTAGCACCATCTCTTTCTTTCCAGTTGCTCAGAAAATGACATAATTGGAATGGGTTACTGCTTCACAACTGTGGCTGGGTATCCGAATCATCTGTGGAGCTTAATAAAGAAAGAACTGATAAATCAGAACATGGGTGTTGAGAGCCATGAACTAGGTGATCTATGAGATTCCCTCATGGTCCAATAATAATTATTATTTTTTTTAACTTTATAGTTTATTGTCAGGTTAGTTTCCATATAACACCCAGTGCTCTTCCCCACAAGTGACCTCCACCAAGACCATCACCCCGCTTTACTTTTTCCCCTTCCCCTTCCCCCCTCAGTTTGTTTTCAGGATTCAAGAGTCTCTCGTGTTTTTTCTCCCTCCCTCTCCCTAACTCTTTTTCCTCCTT
>JAQQST010001728.1:0-11856 GCA_028646485.1 Cryptoprocta ferox | reverse complement strand
TTTATTTATTTTTGAGAGAGAGACAGAGGATAAGTGGGGGAGGGGCAGAGGGAGAGGGAGACACAGAATCTGAAGCAGGCTCCAGGCTCTGAGCTGTCAGCACAGAGCCTGACGAAGGGCTTGAACCCATGAACCATGAGATCATGACATGAGCCGAAGTTGGACGCTTAACTGACTGAGCCACCCAAGTGTCCCATGGGTAGTTCTATTTTTAGTTTTTTGAGGAACCTCCATACTGTTTTCCAGAGCGGCTGCACCAGTTTGCATTCCCACCAGCAGTGCAAAAGAGATCCTCTTTCTCCACATCCTCACCAACATCTGTTGTTGCCTGAGTTGTTAATGTTAGCCATTCTGACAGGTGTGAGGTGATATCTCATTGTGGTTTTGATTTGTATTTCCCTGATGATGAGTGATGTTAAGCATTTTTTCATGTGTCTGTTAGCCATCTGGATGTCTTCTTTGGAAAAGTGTTTATTGTCATTTGTCCATTTCTTCACTGGATTATTTGTTTTTTTGTGTGTTGAGTTTGATATGTTCTTTATAGATTTTGGATACTAACCCTTTATCTGATATGTCATTTGCAAATATCTTCTCCCATTCCATTGGTTGCCTTTTAGTTTTGCTGATTGTTTCCTTTGCTGTGCAGAAGCTTTTTATTTTGATGAGGTCCCAATAGTTCAGTTTTGCTTTTGTTTTCAATGAGGTCTTTCTTTGACTTGATTTTGATTGGTTTGGTCTTGGGGACCATGGCTCTGAAGTGCCCTCCAAATACTGTGAGTTAGCCTGCTTATAGTAATCATAGTAATCTCTCTGTGTGTTTTATTCTTTTAAAAGCTTTAGATGTATGTTTGCACCTGCTAACTACCAAGCAAATGATCTCCCTAAGACTGGAACAGCAGAAAAGGAATGAAGAGAATGACCAATTTAAAGGTTATGAACCTGAATGGGGCACCTGGGTGGCTCTGTCCATTAAGCGTCTGACTCCTGATCTCGGCTCAGGTTATGATCTCATGGTCTGTGAGTTCAAGGTTCGTGAGTTCAAGCCCTGGATTGGGCTCTGCACTAATAGTGCAGAGCCTGATTGGGATTCTCTGGCTCTCTCTCTTTCTGCCCCCCCCCCCCAATTTGTTCTCTATCTCTCTCTCAAAATAAATAAACTTAAAAAAATAAAGATTATGAACCTGAAGCCATGACCTGTGATTATCATAGGGATTAAGCAAAAACATCATGACCTATCACTACCACACAGATTGATATAAGCTGCTAGAACAGAGCAGTAGCTGAGAGTGACGCCAATGCCTTAAATTTTGATCACATGTCTCAGGCTGAGAGTCTGATCAAAAGGGAGGAATTGTTAAAAGAGAGAAAGCAGACCCAAAGTGGAGTCACTTGTGCTAAACCCCGTGTCAGCAACCAAGACTCAATACCTAACCTAACTGCAGTTTTAACCACTCAGAAATGTGACCTTTCACCAGTCAACATGGGTCATTAGTGAGGTAATCTGCCCAATAGACTCGCTCGGTTTCCTCAGGAGGGAGACCTTGCCCGAACAATGCATGCTCTGCTAAAATTTCGTTTTTTGGTGCTGCCCTCTTTCTGCCTTCAAAAACCTTTCCTTTTCTACAGCTCGACATAGCTTCTTTCTCTTTGCCAGATGGGATGCTGCCTGATTCATGAATTGCTGAAGAAACCAATTTGTTCTTTAAATTTACTCAGTTGAATTTGTGTTGTTTAACAATAATAAAAATTTGCAGACCTATGGAAGGAAATGGTTGAAATCTGTAATCTAGATGTCTCAGTATTCCAGGCTTCTACGCTGCTCTTTCCATTAACAACAAGGTTTGCATCCCAACAAGCTGTGGGAATATCTGTGCTGTGCCCCCAGGGGGTGGGTGCAGGGATGGGGTGGTGGGAAAGGCTGTGTCCCTCCCTCTTTGCTCCTGGCCTTTTTCCTTGGGCTCATGACTCTCCACCTCTTTACTAAGGCTACCTCCTGGGATAGGTCCAAAATTCCTGAGTTTATTATGCAGTGCAATTTAGCTTCCTCTTTGTCTCATTCTTCCTCTCCAAAGCAGCCCTGGGGCCTCTTGCTGCATAATTAAAAGATCCATTAAGGTGTTTTCCTAAACAAAAGAGCAGCTCTCTCCCTCAGAGGAATTCTGTCATCCTCTTAGGACTACTAGTGGGGACTGCAGTCAGATTTTAAAATAATCACACACACACACACACACACACACACACACACACACAAGTGTATGCGCATCCACTCACACTTGTGAATATGAGAGAGAGAAAAAGGTATTAGGGCATCTTCACCCTATGGTCAGTGGACAGGTGAAACCTGTCCCTAACTGGGAGCTGCTGGGGTGAATTTACCAGAACTAGGAAGAAACACATGGCCAGCATGTTCTCTCGGTCTGCAGGCAGGGGAGCCACAGAGTAGGTGAGTAGAGTGTCTGGTGCTTCCACCTCACGGTTAGAAGTGTGTCACCTTCAGGACTGAAAATGCTCTTAGTCTGCTGCTCCCAAGCCCTGTGTTCATCATCAGGGACAAATATCCTCAAGGCCAAGGGTACGATGCCTTTCTCCCCACACAGTTTCATGGCCCTGCCATCACCTCCTGGGTCCTGTGTTCCCATTTGGAAGCCTTTTCTGGTCTCCCTTTGGGACTGACCCAAAAGCAGGTTAGTGCCCTGTCCTGAATGTGGCCTCCTCATGTTTGGGGGACTTTCCACACGCCTGACACGGCTGGTCTCAGAGCTTAACTAAGTTGTTGGTGCCTCATCGTAGCACCCAAGTGCTGATAACTTGACACCTTTTGTTACAGCAAGAGACATCATATATGATTCTCAAAGGAATCAGAGAAATTTTGGAGTTTTAGAAATCTGAGGCATTTATTAAAGTTTGGGGGCAATTAAGTGGCCAGCAGCCCTTGCACATTTCCCCAGACTGGCAGGTTCTAAGATGCTCCTGTAGGGGAGGAAAATTTTTCTTATATCCTCTTAGGTTCTGTGGCTGGTCTAAGAATTAAACTGACAGAGCACAGAATAACAGGAGAAAAGTGTAGAGATTGATATGATATTTTTATGTGCACATGGGAATCTTCAGAAGGCAAATGAAGTCCGAAGAAGCTATTAAGTCCCAAAGCTTACATGCCTTTTTACACAAGGAACAATAAATTGTAGGATGTGACAAGACAAAGGGGCTTGGGCAAGGGGCAGTAAATTGTGGGGCAGTGACTAGGAAATTATATGGGGGAAACTAATGGAAGATAACGGTTATATTTGTAGGTTTGCTTGTACAGTGCCATTTCGATGTCGACTCCCAGGCCCTGCTGATAAGAATGTTCTCTTCCTGATATAGGAGGGCACCTTTCTCAGGGGAAATTTTATGTCCTGCTTTTAGGTAGAAAGGAGAGGGAAGAGAGTGCTTCCTGTATCTGCTGTTTCTCAAGTGCCTTCAGCTCAAAATAATCAATCTGCCAAAGTGGCATATTTTGGGGTGTTATGTTGCCTGCACTCTGTTTGCTGCCATAAGGGGAGAATCATGGTCCTGAGCTGGTCCCCACTATCCTTAGGGCTGGGGATCTCCTGACAGTGAGACCTTCCTCTCACTTTGTGCTTGGCTGCAACACAAATCTGATTTTGTAGGGGAGTCTTCTCTTCCAAGAGGCCTCTTCAGACTGCTTGAGCCTGAGAAGGACATAGTTAGGGATGATGTTAGCATGATCTTTGAGAAGAGTGTGAATATTTGGGTGATGTCCAGCCAGAGGCTGCTTCTACCCTGTAAATATGGAAGCCAGTGGTAATGGTTAAAGCTTTTAGGACATGATCACTCAGGGCCAGACTGAAGGGGAAATGAGGTTTGGGTATGAGCAGCATCCTTGGGGAGCCTGGTTACCAAGGCTGCAGGGTCATCAGTCCTCAGGGCCTGCTGCAGAGCAGCAGGGTGCAAGGCACCTGGGTGGCTCAGTCGGTTAAGCAGCCGACTTCAGCCCGGGTCATGATCTCACAGTCGTGGGTTCAAGCCCCGCATCAGGCTCTGTGCTGACAGCTCAGAGCCTGGAGCCTGCTTCAGATTCTGTCTCCCTCTCTATTCCTCCCCTGCTCATGCTCGCTCTCTCTCTCTCTCAAAAATAAATAAATATTAAAAAAAGTTAAAGAAAAAAAAGAATAAGAGAGCAGCAGGGTGGGGGTTGGGGGTACTGAGCAAGGGTCCCGAAGGCTGGAGCTGGAGGCATGGGGCAGGGGCTCTTGGGGGAACCACTGGTTTCTAGCGTGCATCAGTCATCCCTTCCTTCTTCTGTGCCAACAGTCTTCATTTACCTGGAAAAGAAGCAAGCAGGGCAAAGTGTATGGGAATGGGGAGTACTGAGTCTAAGCCCTCTGCTTTTGCTCATTATACTAGGAGTGGGAAGGTGTTCAGGTCTCAGTCTTCTGCAGAGCACAAGGGTCTGCCCACAGGGACATTGTTCTTGCCCCTTTGGCTATTTCAGGTGGAATTGGCGGTGAGCAGTACCAACCAAACCCTTGCATCTGACAGTATTAAGGTGTCCTCATTACCTCTGCAGGCTAAACAGGTATTTGTGTGTAATGGGGCTCCTTGCTTGAGCCAAAACAATGTCCACCTCCAGAACTCAAGTGAGGCTGGATACTTCTGACAACCAGTGGGACAGTATCCTCTTTCTTGTGGACTATGTTCTTTCGGGAAAAGTTCTCACCAAAGGGAAAATGTGTCTCAAGCCAAAGAGTTTCCCCGGTGGAGGCATTAAGGGGCAAAGCAGATCTGGGTCCAGTCTTACCTCTCTTTTCATCACCAGCCCCCATGGGCTCATGTCTAGATGCTAAGGCATAGGAGATGGGATTGCCGGGATGGTTGGAGCTGCAAAAATCATTTCTCTAAAATTCTGTAAGGCAGTGGGGCCCAAGCAGCCTTGCTCTGGACACTTGTGACAGGGTATGGCACGGGAGGAGAGAGAGTTTGCCCCGCTTTGTATGACTGTGGGCAGGCTCTGGTTTCACCGTGATGGCTGGGGGACCCAGCATTACCCAGCAGAAGTGTGTCAGGCAGGCAGTCCCCCGTAGAAGAGGAAGAAATCTGCAGCTGTCATCTAGCAACTGACCAGCTTCATCCATGAGCACATATGGGTCATCTCTTGGGACTCCTAGAAATACTTGGGGGAATTTAGCAGACGGTGTGGTCCTACATGAGCCAAGGAATTAGTGTGCCTACTGGTTTCTTCCTTTTAAGAGCTTGTCAGCAGCCTTGGTGTTATGTGAGAAGGAAGAGGAACCAGGTTTTCTGTTTAAGAAAACAAAACCCCATTTTTGTCCACTGACAGATTCTTCCAAGCAGCTGCTCTCTGAAAGGCTGGGCTTCCAGGTTCCTGCTGCATGTGTGCCGGAGCTGGGAGGCTGCATGGCAGGATTGTTGGTGACTATGGCGTGGGCTGCTGGGGTCCTGGAGCCTGGATGCTGTGTGATCTGACCCTGTGCTGCACAGACAGCCTGGCTCGGGCTCACAGGGGTTGGCTGCCGCCAGCACCGGCAATTCCTCAAGGTGAAAGCACTCTCCAGCGGGTCATTCTGGCTGTGTCTGAGTGGTTTTCTGTTCACAGAATCATTTATTTCTGGTGTCAGGGAGGCCCAGGGCGGCTTTTCCCACTGGCTGTAAATGCTCTGAGTACCATCGATTCCTCTGCTCCCATCCATGGAAATCTGCTGGAGCAGCAAGTCTGTGTCTGGGATTCCTAGTGGGGGTGGGGGAAGAGCAAGGGTCAGGGTGGCTTTGGTTCCCTCCCTCCTGGCAGAGGCTGGTGGCCGGATGCTGAAGCCCCTGCAGGCCCCCAGGGAGCAGGCTATTGGTTTGGACATTATGTTGGAGTTTTCTGGCCTGCAGCTGGGGGTGTGTGGCTTCCTGTATACCCCCAGGCCTGCACTGCCACCTGACACTTTTCATGGAGCCTAACCTGTCCCAGGGCAACTGGGTGTGTCCCTGAGCTTGACAGAGGACTCTCTCAGAGCTCATCTTCCTCCTTTCAATGATGCCCCAAATGTCCCTTTACCCTCCTCCTGGCTTGGGCTGAAGCTCACCCAGGTATGGGCTGTTGCTAAATCCCAACCTGCAGGGAGGACCACTGTCCGGCCTCAGGCTAGAGCACAGTGGCTAGAGTCAACATGGTGCGCATGCCTAGTGTGATCGCAAGAGGGTGACCTCATGAGAACTTGTCTGCATGTGACTCTGTATAAGTGCCTGTGTGTGTATGTGTGTGTGTGTGTGTGTGTGTGTGCGTGCGTGCTGGGGTCTGTGTCTCTGTGGGCGTGCATGCTCATAGTGTGTAAGCACCCGTGTCTGAGTGGGATGTGTGGGCCTTCTGTCTATAAGTGCATGAGGGGGTCTGAGTATGCACTTCTCTCAGCCCTTCCTTGCTCTAGTCCATTTCTCCCTGTCATCAGAGGATTTATGGAAAATCCCAGGGATGAGGTGGTGGGTGTGGAGGAGACCTCAAATACGGGTCTCTTTGCCCTCAGAGCTGCTCTGGAGCCAGAGCGGGCAGCGTTTCCCAGGCTCTGAGAGCCTCTCCTGAGAGAAAAGCATTAATCTGCTTGTCAGACGGAAAATGGCTATTTGTCCATGTCTGGAGGGACCCGGGGGAGGGGGGGAAGGGCTGGCTCTGAGTCATCATGTTTCCTGGGGCTCAGCACAGAGTAGGGGTGGCAGGGGATGTAACAGACTGATGATCCCAGGGCCTGGGTAGGCTGTGCACCCTGGGGCTGACACCAGTGGTCAGCCTAGTGGGGGGTGGACTGCAGTCTGAGGAGGTGAGAGGGTCAGGAGAAGCAGAGGCTGAGGAAATGGGGTCTGTCAAGGTTACGTCAGCATTGCCTCAACTGGGAGCTGCTGGGGCAAGAGGTTGGGGACACTATGTGAATATTGAGGGCCAAGGTGGGGACAGCATTCCCTTTTGATGGACCAAGAAGAGCATGACAAGCTCAGGATGTAGAGTAACTCTGAGGCCTGGCCTTATTTCATGACTTCTTTCTAGTCACCCCTGCTGACTAGAGGCCTCAGGTGGGAGAAAGCTTCTGTTAGAGCCTCCATGGGGGAAGAGACAGGCTTCTCTCTCTTTCCTTGCTCTATTTCCCCAACACCCTTTTTTAGTGCCTGGGGAAAGTCCTGGCAGGTCTTCCCATCTGGATCATTGTCTACTGAGTGAATGCCTGAGAGAATTAATGAATTGCTAGAGGTCAGATGCCTGTGCCTGAGGTATGGTTCTGCCACTGACCACTGACCAGAGGCTCCTCCATAGGCTTTCATTTCTACCTGTGCAGTGGCTGGGGCCCTTCATGGTCTGGCTATCTATGGTCCTGTGGCTGGTAAGGCCTTCCCGGGAGCTAGAGGACATATTGTGGTAGGGACACTCTGTGCATACACTTGCCCACCATTCCCTTTCTGTTTGTCAGGGGTCTGTGTCTCTGGCCCCAAGGCTGAGGCTTCTGTGCTGCTGGGCTTCAGGTGACTGCCCATTCCTATTATGACAACCTATGGATGATGACCCCCAGTGGTGAGTGGGCAGGAATTTGTGGCCACTTGGATTATCCTTCTGGGCTTGGCCCTATATCTAGGGGTAAGCCAGAGCTCACAAAGATAGGGTGGAGATGCAGCAAAGCACAGGGCTGGGTGATTTCTCCCTCCTGGTGCAAGTAAGTGACTTTCAGTACATGAGGAGAACACATTACATGCATTCATTTGCTCACTAGTCAGACACTGACTGAGCACTTACTCTGTGCCAGAGCCTCTCCTTTGGCCTAAAGGGACCCAGACCACTTCCAATCTTTTAGGCTCCTGGTATATCAAGAAACAAAGGTGCCGAATTTGTGTCCTGTAGTTCCATGTTGAATCTGGTCTGGACTTGTGACTTGCTTAGGCAAAGAGAATGCAGCCGAAGGGATGCTGTGCAAGTTATGAGTCTATTCCTTAAGGGGCCTTTCATGCCACCTTCAGATACCTTGTAAAGGAGCCCACGACAGCTTCCTCAAAGATAAGAAGTCTTGTGGAGAGAGAGTGAGGCCCAGGCCACCCTCAGCTATGTCAGTCTTCCCAGCTGAGTGCCAGGCATGTGAATGAGTATGTCGTGGTTCCTCCATCCCCACCTGATATACCAGCTGGCTGCAAGGTATGTGTGAGTCAGTTGAAACCATCTGTTGAAGACACAAATTGTCTAGCTGAGCACAACCCAGATTGCTGAGTTTAGGCTGTTAAGTTTTGGGGTGGTTTTTAAAATGTATCAGAAGCTAATTGAACAAAAATTTATATATAGGAGGAGAGGTGCTACCATAACAAAAATCTAAACCATGTGGGTAGACTTTTGGTCTGAGTGGCAGTTGGAGGCTGGAAGGATAAGGACGTGGATGCTGAAGGGCAGTGAGAAAACTGCTATTGCAGGCTAGAGAGAGGGCAACCTATGCTGTATTGTGATGGATAAATTAGTGTGATCTTGGAGAACAGAAAATGTAGCCAATCAATCTGTGGCTCTGGCTAAGATTTCCAGGAAGAATGTTGGAAGTGCCTCTTGGGAAAAAGACAGTCTCTTCAATAAATGTTACTGGGAGAACTGGTCAGCTACACGAAAAAGAAAGAAATGGGACCACTTTCTTACACCATATGCAAAGATAAATTCAAAATGGATTAAGAACCTAAATGTGAGACCTGAAACTATAAAAATCCTAGAAGAGAGCACAGGCAGAAATTTCTCTGACATCAGATGTAACAACGTTTTTTCTAGATATGTCTCCTGAGGCAAGGGAAATAAAAGCAAAAATAAACTATTGGGACTACATCAAAACAAAAGGCTTCTGCACAGCAAAGGAAAAAATAAACAAAACTAAGACAACCTACTGAATGGGAGAAGATATTTGCAAATGACATACCCTATAAAGGGTTAGTATCCAAAATATATAAAGAACTGATACAACTCAATACCCCCAAAACAAATAATCCAATTAAAAATGGGCAGACATTTCTCTGAAGAAGAAATACAGTTGGCCAACAGACATATGAAAAGATACTCAACATCACATATGAAAAGCTACTCAACATCACTCATCATCAGGGAAATGCAAATCAAAACTAAATGAGATATCACCTCACACCTGTCAGAATGGCTAAAATAAAAAAAAAACACAAGAAACAAGTGTCAGAGAGGATGTGGGGAAATAGGAACCCTCATTAAACTGTTGGTGGGAGTGAAAACTGGTACAGCCACTCTGGAAGACAGTATGGAGGTTTCTAAAAAAATTAAACATGGAATTACCGTATGATCCAGTTACTGTACTACTGGGAATTTATCCCCAAAATACAAAAACCCTAATTCAAAGGGATATATGCAACCCAGTGTTTATAGCAGCATTATCAGCAATAGCCAAATTTTGGAAACAGCCCAAGTGTCCACTGTATGATGAATAGATAAAGATGTGGCATATATACACCAGAATACTACTCAGTCATCAAAAACATGAAATCTTGCCATTTGCAATGATGTGGTTGGAGCTAGAGTGTATCATGCTAAGCAAAATAAGTCAGAGAAAAACAAATGCCATATGATTTCACTCGTATGTGGAATTTAAGAAATAAAACAAACGAGAAAAGGGAAAAGGAGAGAGAGGCAAACCTAGATACAGAGTCTTAACTACAGAGAACAAAACAGATGGTTACCAGAGGAGGGTGGGTGGGGGAGATGGGTTAAATAGGTGATGGGGATTAAGGAGTGCACTTGTTGTAATGAGCACCAGGTGATGTTTGGAAGTGCTGGATCACTACCAGCTGATTGTACACCTGAGACTAATATTACACTGTATGTTAACTATATTGGGATTTAAAACAATTAATAATAATAAAAGAGAGTGACCATTGGCTTCTTTTAGCAGCACGTGCTAAGGTATTGTGAGAGAAAGAAGGAACTATTCTGTCTGCAAGATGTTAGAAGCAATAGAAAGGTTCCAGGACAGTGTCTTCAGCAAGAGTCTCAAAGTAAGAAATGGTCTCAGGGCAAAGAATGAATCAAGATTATGGCTGTAAGACTCTTTGTTTATATCTCAGAAAGATTTAAGGTGGTGCGTTAGTAGATCCTCTCAGCTGGGCATGAGAGAGTTTCTAACACAATCCTGACACCCACTCCAAATAGAAAGAGGAATAGTGTGGAAAGCATGAATGTGGCTTTTGAAGCATGTAGTAACTCCCAGCCCAATTAAATCCACACAACTTAAAAGAGACTTGTCCTGGCAAAAACACAACTAGCTTGAATTAAAAGGAACAGAAACAGTGAAATGAAAACAGATCTCTGGGCTTCTAACTCTTCACAGGCAGAAAGCAGGTAGAAATTGCTACCCAGTTGTAACTATGATCCATTAATTATTGAAAAGTAAAGACATCACAGATAGTGGAGCCTAGAATATGAAGCCAAGAACCACTAAGAACAATGATTAGGGAATTACTCCTGGGAAGCAGAAAATAAGCCCTAATTGAGGAACTCTCTTTGCTTCTACAATTGTGGGAATGCTGACATGTGCCCAGTTAGATCTCAAAATTGCTATGGAACAGTGACTACTATATGCCTCCCATTTACTCCCTTTTTAAATGAAGATGTCTCTGGGGGACATCTATCCCCTTCTCACCATTTTCTGTTAAGTATGTTGAGGTCAAATAACTTGTTTTTTTTAATTCCTAGATCTCTGGATCAACATGAACACTATTCAAAGAACTGCATCCAGGGAGCCCTGTCTACATCTGGATCATTATTATAATGATTTGTCACAATCTGCCCTCTGGCACCAATGATTCACATCCCTCTCACATGCAAAATACACTCACCCTCTTACAAGACCCCCAACTTTTCAACCAATTACAGCATCAGTTTCCAAGTTCAAGGTCTCATCATCACCTCAAAATTCTTCCAGCCTCTATTCATTACCTTATTCCAAAGCCCTTCTGTTCTGTAGGTGTCTGTCACAGCTGCACCACTTTCCTGACCAAAATGTGTTTTGGTTTCCTAGGACTGTTGTCACAAACTGGTAGTTTAAAACAGAAATGTATTCTTTCACAGTTTGGGAGGCCGAAAGTCCAAAATCAAGGTGTCACCAGGGCTGGTACCTTCTGGGTGCTCTGAGGACGAATTTGTTCCATACAATTCTAGATGTGGCAGGCAATCTTTGGCACCATTTGGCTTGTAAGCTCCGCTACTCCACCTTCTGCTGCCATCTGGATGTAGCTATCTTCCTCATGTGTGTCATCTGTATCTCTTTATGGCTTTTTTTTTTTTTGCCCATTCAGACATTCTTTTTTTTTTCTTTTTATACTTTATTGTCGAGTTGCTTTCCATGCAACACCCAGTGCTCATCCCGACAAGTGCCCTCCTCCATGCCCATCACCCCTTTTCCTCTCCCCCACCCATCAGCCCTCAGTTTGTTCTCAGTATTCAAGAGTTTCTCATGGTTTACCTTCCTCTCTCTCCCGAACTATTTTTCCCCCTTCCCCTCCCCCATGGTCCTCTGTTAAGTTTCTCCTATTACACTTATGAGTGAAAACATATGGTATCTGCCCTTCTCCGCCTGACTTATTTCACTTAGCATGACGCCCTCAAGTTCCATCCACGTGGCTACGAATGGCCAGATTTCATTCTTTCTCACTGCCATGTAGTATTCCATTGTATAGATAAACCACATCTTCTTGATCCATTCGTCAGTTAATGGACATTTAGGCTCTTCGCATGATTTGGCTATTGCTGAAAGTGCTGCTATGAACATTGGGGTACATGTGCCCCTATGCATCAGCACTTCTGTATCCCTTGGGTAAATCCCT
>JAQQST010001727.1:0-11859 GCA_028646485.1 Cryptoprocta ferox | reverse complement strand
CCCTAGTCTGTATATCAATAGCTTCTTTGATGTTTTTTTCAAGTCCAGCAGTTAATTTTATGACAGTTGTTCTAAATTCTTGTTCAGTTATGTTGTTTAAGCCTGTTTTGAGCAGTTCTGTGGCTGTGACTTCTTCCTGGAGTTGCTCCAGAAGAGAGTTCTTTCATTTCATCATTTTGGCTAGCTTTCTGTCTCTTGTCAGTTTTAAAAGCTCGTTATGCCCTGTGCACCTGTTCGTATTGCTCTATTAAGTGAGGCTCATTCACTGTCTAGGGCCTGTCGTTTCAGAAAGTGTTTTTTTAATGGTGTCTCTCGGTTTCTCCTGTTTTACCTTTGATTATTTTATTTCCCTGGTCAGTTATATGGGAGTCTCCACCATGTATACTTTGGCTTGTTTTTTGAGGTATCCCTGAAAAGGAAACAGACTAGCACACAGGGAACAAAAGCATGCAAACGCACAGACAAATCAAAGAAACAAGCAAGCCAAAAGGGGAAAGGAAGGAAAGGAAAGGAAAGGAAAGGAAAGGAAAGAAAAGAAAGAAGAGAAGAAAAAGAAACAAAAACAAAAAGAAAAACAAGGTGGGGACAGAGACAGCAAAAGTCTGTGGGCAGTCTAAAAGCATATAACCAGCCAAGAGGAGAGATAAGAATATGCCAAGGGAAATATATCTGGATGGCATCAGAAAAGAAGGAGAAAGAATGAAAAAAGGAAAAAAAAAAAGACAACTCCCCTGTGCGGATGGGCGTGGTTTGGCGTCAGGTCAGGTCTCAGGGGCTGCTCTCTCTCAGGCCCCGCCTTGGTCGTTGCAGGGAGAAGAATGGCGGCGCTACAAGCTCTCCTGGAACCAAGCGTTGCCAGCCGCCCTTCTGAGTCTGATCTCCCTGTGCCTCAGGCGAGCCAAACTGCGTTCTCCAAGCTCCGCCTCTCTTCCAAATCCCAGTCCATGCAGTTCAACACTGTCAGGGAGATGGGATGCATTTCCGCTGGTGGTCGGCCTCCCGCCGGGCTTGTGCTGCCCTTTTCTCGGGGCCGCTGCCCCCGCTTTTCGCACCACCGCCGCCTTTATCTGTGCCGCCGCCGCTCCCGGTGAGGCTTGGAGTGGATGCAGCTGCCGCTGTGCCCCAGGAAGAATTCGCCGGCCAGATGGGACGGATTTCTCTCCCCGCACCCAGCAGTTATATATGGGGAGACGGGCGAGTTTTTCCTCCCTTAGAGATGGTTCTCTGAGTGTTTTCAGTCTCTCTTTCTCTTCCCCTTGTCTCTCCGGGGCACAGCGCACTCTCCCTGTGTTGGGCTGGGGCTCTTTTTCCCCTGCACATCCAGGGCCCGCCGTCCTCCAGTTTCCACTTCACAGTCACTCACTCAGGCATCTTTGAGTTGTCTTCTTTCTGGCGTCTGGTTCTTCTTTCCCCCACTTGCACATCAGCGTATTCTCCCTTCAGTCCTTCTCAGTTCAATCCATGCGGGCATGCGCAGATTAGAGCTCCCTACTTCTCCGCCATCTTGCCCTCCTCTATCACATTTTTTATTTTTGAAAATGTCTTTTTACACAGATAGCTCCTAACAAGTACTGATATCAGTCCATAAGCATACTATTTTAATTAAGCATATTTGTCACTTGGAAGACATTTATAGAATTCTGTTAGACTCACCCGTTGATAGTTGTCTTTTAGCTTACCATTACATTCAAAGTTTAACCTTTGAATTGAAGGTTAGGTAGAAGGTTAGATTGAGAGTTATATGAAAGCTCCTCAGTTGCTTCCATTAAAATTCAGTTAAATGAATTTTTACTTAAATAAAAAACTTTAAAGTTTTTATTCAGTGAATGTTGAAATATGAAAACTTTCTTTATACTCACATGAAGGTTCAACAAACGTTGCTGGAACTATAATTTGAGGTTAGAAATATATCTGCTGAAAATTTGTGTGAAAATGAAGATCTCACTTCTTTTTGTAACTTTACCAGCATAGAAATGCATAAAGCGTTTCAAGTATAACCAACAAGTTTCGATCTCTAGTATCTTACATCTTCATTTATTTAGGTGGCCAGTTGTTACTGATAGCACTTGTTAATTAGACTTTTGTATTAAATGTAATAAAACAATACTGTTATCACTTTAAATTAACTTTTGTATTTAATTATTTTTACTTACAACATGATTTCCTGAGTGACTGTATAAAACATTCTCACACATTATTTGTGATATATGTTTTTCATAGTTCTATAGCCCTTTGGAGCACATTACCTCTTCCTTTGTTCTCCTGATTGTAGGAACTTAGTTTTTAGCCTGCAAAATTCCTGGTTTGGGAATTCCTATTAAGAAATTTGGAAACCAAAATTGACTACAGGGCATTAGTCTTGTTTAAAATATTATGTCACTATAAACATTAACGAAAAAAAAAAGGGACGCCTGGGTGGCTCAGTTGGTTAAGCCTCTGACTTGAGCCCAGGTCATGATCCCACACTTTGTGAGTTCAAGCACCGCGTCAGGCTCAGTGCTGACAACTCAGAGCCTGGAGCCTGCTTCAGATTCTGTGTCTCCCTCTCTCTCTGCCCCTCCCCTGTTGCACTCTGTCTCTCTGTCTCCCCAAAATAAATCAACATTAAAAAATATTTAAAAAAATAAAATATTACATCACTAATTTTCACTACATTGTCACCTTTAAATAAATTTGTGAGAACAAATAGTTAATTTAGAAATTGTTGACGTAGCTTCATACATCTTTTGTTATTCATTTTAGCTTCTCTGAGCCTCAGCTTCTGTATTTTAAATATGGAGATTAGATAACTATTTTAAAGTCCTTATGAGAAATGAAAGTGTATAGTGTCTGTAAGCCTTTACTATATTTCATTTCTGATATCTTAAACGTTTTATGATTTTTGCATAATATATTTCTTTTATCTTAGAACATCTCAAAGAATTTGTTGTTCACAGATGATTTCACTTTCATTATGCCCTCGAGAATGTAGCAGTAGTTTCCTAAATCACACGTGTGAACTTAAAGTATCCTTTAAATATATGTGTGTGTATATCTAAATGTAACAGCCCTTCCTCTACTGTTTTATTATATCTATAAATATGTTGCCTTTTCACTAATTAAACATTTTGGTGAGAAAATTAGGGAGGAAAATGAAAGGAATATCAGCTACCATTCCTTATAGCGTATCATTCCCAGACCATAGGGAAAGAACAAAACAGTTTGTGGAACACTGCAGCCTGAAACCAACCATTACCAAACCAATGACTTTCAAATTTAAAGGGTCACTTTGTGGGAGGGAGGGTACCACAGCATTCTGATGTTTCCAAAGATCTCAAGAGCAACACCCCATGAAGCAATGTTTTCTTTGGTTGCATCTTGTTAACTCATGAACCACTAAGTTTTGTGCTTAAAATGTGGTTGAAAATTTAAGCAGAAACCTGTAAATGAATAGCTTAGTGTTTTAAAACCATATATTTAACCAAATGAAGTTGTGGGCCCATGATGTTTCTCTTTAGATGCCCACACTTTAAAGAGCAAAAGGTTGGATCACTTTTAGGCATTTCGTGCAAGTGTGTAGACACTTTTTTCCTCTTATTTTCTGCTCCAAATATTATGTTCATAGCTTAGTAAAGTAGTTACCTTTTATATTTGCCACATTTGAATGTGAAGCCTGTAGTAGTTTTTTTAATAACTCAGTAGTATTCACATGTTTCCACCCTGGAGCTATTCTAAAGAGAAACCACAATTCCAGAAATAAGCAGAGCAAACCAAACAAACTAAAGTGATGTCTTTTAGATTGCAGGTAGTAAGGTTACTGGTAAAACAATGTTCAGTTCTGCAAATATATTTTCCCTTGCCTTTAAAATGTAAATATAATTAGATATTTCTGCTCAGTTTTATTTTGGTACCCTTTGAATGTCAATGGCAGGTCAGAAGGGGAGATTGAGTGCTAGAAGACCACTCCTGCCTGCCTCATGCTTTGGCCTCAGGAATGCTTCAATATGTTATCCCATTCTCCTGTGCCTCCTTTGAATCTTGGTGAAAGTAATGCCAGTATTTCTTTCATTTGTGTTTCCTCCTCTCATTTCTTATCCTTTCTGAGTGCCAAGACTCTAGAGCTTCTTGCTATTATCATCTTTCTGAAGACTAATAATGAATGAGTTGTTAATTTATTTATTCAGTAAATATCTAGTGATCATCTATGAATATGGTCACTGAGTTCTAGACTGTACATTCACAGGCATAAAAAGAATGAAAGATACAATTTAGGACTTGCAATCTAATGAGAAAATATTAATAGACGCATTAAAAAGTTATATCATAACGTAAATGCATGAGTTAGTTGAGAAAGTGGTGACCAATGAAAACCACATTATCCAGCAGAGTGAACTTGGGCATAGTCAGTCTGGGAAGGTGCAGAAATCAAAGTGTCTGGAAGGTTAGGTCCATATTTTATAAGGAATAATATGTTTTCAGGGAATAAAAATCTTCTCAAGCTACCTAAAAAAAAAAAAAAAAAAAAGGAGATGTAGAGCAACATAGCAAAACTAGAATCTCAGAGGCAGCCCCCTGTCCCTTTGACTCAGTCTACAATTCTCTTTTTATGTCATCTCTCTTCCTTGTCTGTTCTTTTCTCCTCTCTGCAAACAGACTTCCTCTACAATATTCTTGGTTTCTACTTTGCGTTAACCTCAGCTAGGATGTACCTCATTTGCCAAGAAACCAACTCCAATTCCAATAATCAGCAGGTACCTAACATAGACTCATGAGTTATAATGATATCAATCTATGCTTTTGTGTTACTTTTTCCAGAAGCACTCAAAACCTAGATATAAGAACAGGGAAACCAGATAGTAAATTTGATTTAGGATTGGCTGGATATAGGATGAATGGGGTGAAATGAAATGGAAGCTAGGATGTTACAACTGTATGGAAAGAAAATATTTATTTTTTAAATATTTTTTTATGTTTTTTTTTTTTTTTTTTGAGAGAGAGAGAAAGTGTGAGCCAGGGAGGGGAAGAGAGAGAAGGAGACACAGAATCTGAAGCAGACTCCAGGCTCTGAGCTGTCAACACAGAATGCAGGGCTCAAACTCATGAACTGTGAGATCATGACCTGAGCCAAAGTCAGCTGCTTAACTGACTGAGCCACCCAGGGCCCTGGAAATAAAAGATTGTAACTAATGGAATTAAAACTGTATTAGGAAGCTCGAAAGGATAAAAAATACATTAGGAAAAAGAAGAAAGTCCAAGAATTCAGTTTGGAGATATTTATTTTCTTGCTAAAAAGTTACTGTAGTAAGTTTATGTGTAAAAAGAAATTTACCAGAGAAATCATCTGTGTTTAAGACAGTGGGGTACAGTGAAAGCCAGGAAATATCATGATGGCTGTTGTATTTGTGTAGGAGTACATGGATTTATTTTAAGTTAATGCAGTGTGGGAGGAAATAATATCTACTTGGCTTGGAGGTGAGTAGCACTGAAAGGATTGTTCTAAGAGGTAATTGTCCATTTTGTCTGACTGTTGGTTTAAGATGGTGAGCTACGAAACAAACTGGATATAGAGGAAACATACCTCAATATAGACCATATGTGACAAACCCACAACTAACATACTCAATGGGGAAAAGCCGAAAGCTTTCTTCTAACATCAGGAAGAAGACAAGAATGCCCACTCTTGCCACTTTTATTCAACAGAGTACTGGAAGTCCTAGCCACGGCAGTTAGACGAGAAAAAGTAAAACTGTCACTATTTTCAGATTATATAATATTATATATAGAAAACCATGCAGACTCCACTAAAAAACTCTGAATAACAAGCAAATTCAGTAAAACTGAGGGGTATAAAATTAATATACAGAATCTGTCGTATTCATGTGCACTAATAATGAACTAGTAGAAAAAGAAATTAAGAAAAATCCCATTTGTAATTATATCAGAAAGAATAAAATAGCTTGAAATGAATTTAACCAATAAGTGAAAGATCTGTACTCTGAAAACTATAAGACACTGATGAAAGAAATTGAAGATGACACAAATAAATGGAAAGATATTCTGTGTTCATGGATTGGAAGAATTCATATAAAATGTCCATACCACTCAAAGCAATATACAGATTCAATGCAATCCCTATGAAAATATGAATAGCATTTTTCACAGAACTAGAATAAATCTAAAGTTTGTGTGGAAGCACAAGAGACCTCAAATAGCCAAAGCAGTCTTAAGAAAGAAAAACAAAGTTGGAGGTATCATACTCACAGATATTAAACATAGTTACTATAATCAAAACGGGATGGTATCGACGCAAAAACAGACACAGAGATCAATGTAACAGAAGAGAGAGCCCAGAGATAATCCTACGTTTTTATAGTCAGTTTATGTATGACAAAGGAGGTAAACATATATAATAAATAAGTGTAGGTGTCCAAAACTGAAGAGCCACATGCAAAAGAATGAAACTGGACCACTTTCTTAACACCATACAAAAATGAATGCAAAGTGGATTAAAGACCTAAATGTAAGGTATGAAACCATTAAAGTCCTGAAAGAAAAAAAAGGTGGTAAACTCTTGTATATTGGTCTTAGCAATATTTTTTTGCACCTGTCTCCTCAGGCAAGAGCAACAAAAACAAAAATAAGCAACTGGAACTACATCAAACTGAAAAGCTTTTGCACAGAGAAGGAAACTGTTAACAAAATGAAAAGGCAGCCTACTGAATGGGAGAACATATTTGCAAATAATATATACAATAAAGGGTTAATATCCAAAATTTTTAAATAACTTATACAACTGAACACCAAAAAAAAATAATCCAATTTAAAGATGGGCAAAGAAACTGGATGGACTTTTTTTCCAGATGACCATCAGGTACATGAAAAGATGCTCAACATAATTAATCATTAGGAAAATACAAATCCAAACCATGAGGAGATGTACAGTGTCAGAAAGACAAACAGTAGGTGTTGGCAAAGATATGGAGAAAAGGGAACCCTCAGGCACTAGTGGTGAGAATGTGAATTTGTGCAGCCCTTACAGAAAATAGTATGGAGAGTTCTCAAAAAACTAAAACTAGAAATACACACAATCCAGCATTTCTACTTCTGGCTATTTACCCAAAGAAAACAAAACAATAATTCACACAAAAAATAAAGAAGATCTATGCACTCCTATGTTCATTGCAGCATGATTTACAATAGCCAAGATATGGAAGGAACCCAAATGTCCATTAATACTTGAATGGATAAAGATGTGGTATATATGTACAATGGAATATGACTCAGCCCTAAAAATGCATGAAATCTTGCCATTTGTGACAACATAGATGGACCTAAATGGTATTATGCTAAGTGAAATAAATGAGAGAAAGACAAATACCATATGATTTCACATTTATGTAGAATCTAACAAACAAAACAGAAACAGACTCATAAACATGGAGAACAAACTGATGGTTGCCAGGGCAGATGGTGTGGAGGAATGGGCAAAACAGGTGAATGGGATTAAGAGGTACAAACTTCTAGTTATGAAATAAATAAGACACAGAGAGGTAAAGTACAGTATAGGAAATATAATCAATGATAATTTAATAACATCATATGGTGATGGATGGTAACTACACTTAATCATGATGAGCACAGCATAATGTATAGAGTTGTCAAATTACCGTTGTATACCTAAAACTAATATAATATTGTATAGTATTATATATGATTTATATTTCAGTAAAAAAAAAACATAAGATAATGGAGGAGTCCATATAGATGGAAGGATGTCCATTCTAAGCATAAATTTCTATGGGCTTTTGTGCAGTTTATTCCCTAGTGAAGTAGGAGCATAGTCATTTTGAGCAAGCTTCACTAGCCATGGTTATGAGCTCTTTCTCTCTCCCCCAACCACTGCCCCACCTCCAGAGTCTGTACTTATTCCCATAAGTCTTTCTGTGTGTTTGATCACCAGGAGTGCTAGGACATAGGACTTGAATTACAGGACCCAAGTATCAGGAGAGCTGCTTCTGGGTTCACGGCACTTGTGCTAAGGCATGCTTTGCAGAAAAAGATGAGTGAGGAGTTGATATGGCAAGAGGACACAGTATTCTTGAATATTGAAGACGTATCAGCTGAATACATTAACACTACAGGGATAGTTATGTGTCTTCTTTCTAGTCACTTGCCTATAGTTTGTGCCATGAATGTGAGCTAATATCTTTGAAAAATTCAAGAACTGAATTTCAAAGGTAAACTAGAAAATATTAGGTGATCTCACAGCTGTCTACATGTATCTGCTTTAAACTTCCAAGTGACTGACTTTTGACTTAAAGTTCAGAAATGGCACCCCAAAATAAATTTGTCCATAATATTCTCATGCCTTTTTTTATTGTAGTAAAAACTGACCTTTAAAATTAACCATTTTGAAGTGTACAATTCAGTGGCATTTAGTACATTCACAGTATTGTTCAGCCATCATGTCTATATAGTTCCAAAACATTTTCTTTACCCCAAAAAGGAAACTTCATACCAATAAGCACTTCATACCTTTTTTGCATTCACACTATGTGCAGCCTCCTAGAAGTACTCCCATTTCCTACGCATCTGTGGAAATTTAAACCACGTTACGTTGGAACTAAAAACTCAGAAAAAGGAAATGAGGGAGAAATGAGGTGAGGCTTAGGACAAGGAGCTGGGATTGTTCCCAGATGAACTCAATGCCATATTCTGACTACAGTTGGAATTTCTCTTGGAAGACCAGCATTCGGGCAGTAGGTTCTGGTCTTTCTTTTGTTGTTGTTATTAAACATGGTAATGATTTTCAATTAATGTATAATACCAGATTGTATTATAAATGCTGGCTATTTTAAGTACAGTCTTTTTAAAATATATTTTTTAATATTTATTTTTGAGAGAGACAGAGCATCAGCAAGGGAGGGGCAGAAAGAGAAAGGGAGACACAGAAACCGAATCAGGCTCCAGTCTCTGAGCTGTCAGCACAGAGCCCAGTGCGGAGCTCGGACTCACAGACTGCGAGATCATGACCTGAGTCAAAGTTGGATGCTCAACTGACTGAGCCACCCAGAAGCCCTGTAGAGTCTTTTTCTCATTTTTGTTTTGCATTTTTGGTTCTCCTTTTCCCTTTCCCTCACACTCACAACCTGCTTCCCTTCTCCCATACATCATTCTCTTATTCACAATATGTTAGTATGTATCCTTCTACTTCTTCACCACAGTCATAGAATCATGTACAGACATTTATTTACTATAAAATACATTTAATTTTTTTATTTTCCTTTTACAAAAATTATAAAACAAGCTGTTGAGCCAGCATTTTACTCAGCAACAGATATCTCATGGATAGTGCTTCAAGTCAATTGTTTAGCCCTGATTTATTCTTTTTACTAAATATCACATGGTGTGAATGTGGCATACTTCATTTCACAGTTGATGGTAATTCACTGTTTCTATTTATTTTTTCTCTGCCTACTATTAATGAAGCTTCAATAGACTTCTTCACACACATGTCATTATGTGCATCTGGCTTAATTTACATGAGATCAATTTCCAGGAGTAGTATTAAATTTAAAAATATATATTATTTAAAGAATTTCAACAGATGTTTCCAACTGCTTTTCAGAAAAGCAGTAGCAATGCATATTTCTACCACCAGTTCTTAGAGAACCCTTTTTATTACATATTTGTAAGTGTACAATAATATTCATTACTTTCACTAACTAGTAAATTTGAGCATCTTTTCATATTTGTGGGATACTGGGGTTTACTATTGGTTAATAGACATTTCTTGCCCACTTTTAATGTCCTTTAATGGTCTACTTTTATTATAGTTACCAACACTTTTTTTCAGTCTATGCTATAATTATTTTCTTCACATTCATCGTTTATTCATTTTTATAAAAATGGATTTTTTTCTTTTTCAGTTCCTACTAAATAAGCTCTCCATCATCTGTAGATTGATAATAAGTCTCCTGGATTTTTCTCTAGAATTTGTATTATTCCTTTTCTCCATTTAATTTTTTAATTCACCTAAAAATTTAAAAAAATGTTTATTGATTTATTTTTGAGAGAGAGAGAGACAGAGGGTGAACAAGGGAGGGGCAGAGAGAGAGGGAGAGACAGAATCCCAAACAGGCTCTGTACTGTCAGCACAGAGCCCAACATGGGACTTGAACTCACAAACTGAGATCATGACCTGGGCTGAAACCAAGAGTCGGACTCAACCAACTGAGCCACCCAGGTGCCCTAATTCACCTCAGGTTTTTGTGGGAGAGTGTTTCATTATTTCTTTATAATGTTATTGGATTATGCTACTCAAATATAAGCTGTAAAACCTCTAAGTTTTTAGGTTTTAAAATTTTCTTTGTGACTAAGCACACAATTGACTTTTGTAAATATTCCATGGATTTATAGAAAAATGTAAACCTCTACGGGAAGGATACTCAATTTCTCTATGTCTTTGTTTAATTTTTTGGCTATAGTAACCATCTTATTCTAAAATAGTATGCGAAAGTTGAGCTATAATCATATTTTTACATTTTCCTTGTTTTGCTAGTAGTTCAATTTAATAGATTTAGTTTCTATATTTCAATTCCATATTTTTTGCCTTTATTATTATAAAATTTCCCTCTTTATATGATTTAATGGACTGGGGTTTTGAGGAGCTATTAAATAAATAACACCCCTCTTCTTCACCTAAAAACAACAAGTTTAAGAAATAAAAGCTAAAGGATAATATATTAAGGACAGCCTTCATAATTTGCAGGACCCAGTACAAAATGAAAATGTGAATCCCCTTGTTCAATAAATCATTAGAATTTCTTGGATTTAAATAAAATTTAAAAATTAAAAAAATAAATAAAAATAATAATCATCAAAATTTCAAGACAGGGACAACAGAGGATCAAACTTAGTCCAGGGACTTCTAAGCACAAGGACCTTCTGAGCCTGGGGCCCTTTCTTTGCAACTGCTTATTCTTAAAACCTATGAATCTAGCCTTAGATGTGGAAGTTTAAGTATTAACTTTGTAACTAACGAAGGTGATAGAGGAGAATGTGTGAGAATTAAATGGACCTACACTCAGACTTACTCTGCTGGTGACTGACCAATGCCACATGTTACTAATCAATAGTCCAACTCTGACTAAATGTTCAAGAAGTTAATTATTTATACATCTTGTAGTTGATAAAGCTGTGTTAAGGGATGACATTTTGATAATTGTGTGTCATAAAATAAAATTCTGAGTAATGTTATTGAGTAGTCTCCCTTTGCCCATTTTTTGCATATTTTACCTTCTCTTAACTTTTTTGAACATATTTGCTGCTGAATCATGGATGCTAGATGTCCCAGGAGATTATCTCGCCTTCCTACTCCGCATACTAGGAATAGCACAGACATTGCCCATGTGTACTTATCCCACACCAGGCTAGTACTAGACTTCAACTCTGTACTAAAGAGACCACCCCCAGTGATCAGAAGGAGCTTAATCTTCATGGCAATTTCATTCTTGGCTTTTCTTCTGAGAAGACACAAGTGAAGGACACAATTAGTGTCAACAATGATGGGGTGTGTTTATTTTTCCCCGGTGTGGATACCCAAGTTCTGGAACTAGTTCTGAGGTCGGTGCTCAAGCAGCCACCCAATGGTTTCATTTTTTATGTTCTTCGCCATCCTAGAGGAGTAAGAACTAAACAAGTAAGGGTCATGACACATTGGTAATATGATATGTTACAAAAAATAAAATATACTTCGGGGAGGAGGACAAGATGGCGGAAGAGCAGGGAGCTCTGTAATCCGCGCACGCCTGTATGGATTGAACTGAGAAGGACTGAAGGGATAAAACTTGGATTTGCAAGTGGGGGAAAGAAGAAACA
>JAQQST010001726.1:0-11862 GCA_028646485.1 Cryptoprocta ferox | reverse complement strand
CCTTCTATTTTGAATGACAGGCTCGCTGGATAAAGGGTTCTTGGCTGCATATTTCTCCTGTTCATCACATTGAAGATTTCCTGCCATTCCTTTCTGGCCTGCCAAGTTTCAGTAGATAGGTATGCTACTACATTTATGTATCTACCTTTCTATGTTAAGGCCCGTTTATCCCTAGCTGCTTTCACAATTCTCTCTTTATCCCTGTATTTTACCAGTTTCACTATGATATGCAGTGCAGAAGATTGAGTCAAGTTACGTCTGAGAGGAGTTATCTGTGCCTCTTGAATTTCAATGTCTGTTTTCTTCCCCAAGTTGGGGAACTTCTCAACTATGATTTGTTCAGGTACCCCTTCAGCCCCTTTTTCTCTCTACTTCTGTAGTTCCTATGATTCGGATATTTTTCTATTTGATTGCATCATTCTGTTCTCTAATACCTTTCGTGCCTCTGGATCAATTTATCTCTGTTTTTCTCAGCTTCCTGTTTTTCTGTAATTGTGTCTTCTAATTCACCTATTTTCCTCTGTCTCTTCAATCCGTGCAATGGCTGCCTCCATTTTATTATGCACCTCATTTATAGCCTTTTTTTATTTATCATAACTATTTTTAAGATCCATGACCTTTGCAGCAATAGCGTCTCTGCTGTCTTCTATGCTTTTTCAAGCCTGGCAATTGATTTTATGACTATTGTCTAAATTCTTGTTCAGTTATGTTGCTTATATCTGATTTGATAAATTCTTTACCTGTCAGTTCTTTCTGGAATTTCTTTTAGGAGAGTTCATCCATTTCATCATTTTGGCTAGTTTTCTGTCTCCTGTATGTTTTAAAAGTTTGTTATGTGCTCTGCACCTGCACGTACTGCTGTATTAAAAATGGCTCTTACACTGTCCAGGGCCTGGCCATTCAGGAAGTATTCTTTTAAGGGTTTCCCTTCGTCTCTCTTGTTGTGACTTTGGTTATTTTATTTCCCTACTCGTAGTGATGTTTTGGATTCTCCACCATGTGTGTTTTGGTTTGTTCATTGCTGAGCCCTGGAAAGGAAAACAGACAAACAGGAAATGAAAACACGCAAACGCAGAAACAAATAAAACAAGCAGACAGACAAATAAAAAAAAAAAACAAAATAAAAACATAAAACAAAGCACAGTCTAAAAGAATAAAACCAGAAATCCCAGCTACAAATAAAGAGCAGGGTGGAGGCGATGCTGATGAAAGAGCATATACAAAGAGAGAGATGATAGGCATGGGGAGAGGAGAAAATAAACATTGATCAGGCAGAGAGACTAAAAGTCTTATTCCAGAGAGAGGGAAAGGCAAATAAGGAAGAAGGCGAGGAGAAAGAAATGAAGATGTTTCCCAGAGAAACTATATAGTCTGATTATTTGAGAGAGAGAGAAAGGAAGGTAAAGAAAGACGTGTAGAACATGCATCAAGAGGATGGATTAAATATGTCTGTTTAAGTAAACCTATAACTAGAATAACCATAGAGGAGGGGAGAGATAACAATGAGCAAAGGGAGAATATATGTGAATAGCAAGAATTGACCTAGAGTTAATCATGGCAGTGCAGCAGCGCTGGTCTTGCGGGAGGGGGCCATCTGTTTCCACAGCATCTACCTGGCTCCTGTAGAAAAGGAGCTACCCAGCGCAGATGGGCGTGGTTTGGTGTAGGCAGGTCCTGCCTCTACTTTAGGCTCTGAGGACTGATCCCTGAGGACCAGCCTCAGTGATTGTGGGGAGAAAAATGGCGACCCCCCAGTCCCTTCTCCTCGGACCAGGTATCCCAAATCACTCCTTTGGATCCGTCCTCACTGTGCCGCAGGCACAGATGACGTGGCCGTCTACTATGCCCCATGCCCAGACGTGTTCCAAGCTCTCACTCCGTGCGTGTTAATGATGCTGCCTGAAATGTAATCCTCCAAGCCACAGCACTTCATGGTAGGGGACCAGTTTCTCCTGTTGCCTACTGTGCCCCTCAGTTACCACCAAACCCAAAGGGAACTCCTCTTGTTCCCAGGCATGGGAACAGGTCAACCAATACAAAGAAAGTCCCACAGTTAGAGATCGAATCTCTCTCCGAAAGCCCTGAGGTTAGAGATGGGATGAAAGGATCCCCCTCCGTCATGAGCCGAGGTTTTTCTCTTGTTCAGATATAGACCTATATGTCCCAGCTGCTCTTTCTCTTCCCTTTGTCTCTCCCCAGATGGGGATCTCTCCCCTCCGCGCCTGCGCATCCCCGCCTGTTTTTATCTCCCCCAGTTCGCAGTCACACACCTATGAAGCTGTCTTCCTAGTGGACTCCGTCTCCTTTCCTTCCAGACTCTTGGGGTTCAGAGTCCTTTGGTTTCAGCTCTTCTTTGTTTGTGAGACGGGAGCAGGAAGTATGGAGCCCCCTACTTCTCCACCATGTTTTTTTTTTGGATCTGCACTTTTTAATTTATATTGTAATAGATTATGTACTTGGAATACTATACACTATAATATTAACAGTGGTAATGGCTCAATGATGTAATTATGGGCAAATTTTTAAACTATATTCTAATTTCTTAACATATTAGTGATCATGTGTTTTCTAATTATAATTTAAAAAGTAAAATGTAAATTATTTTATTTCCAAAAAAATAATTGTAAAAGCTCCTAAATATTGTTAAAAATAGATTAATTAGGGAAACTTTTTTAAATGTACTTTTGCTTCCTTTCTTTGCCAATATTTACTTTTGCTCCTTGTCTTAACCACTATTTACTTTTGCTCTGTTTAAAACAGGCCATTCAAAAACGCCATATAGAAGTTGCAAGAATACATGCTGAAAATGCAATTTGCCAGAAGAACCAGGCAACTAATTTTTTGAGAATGAATGCTAGAGTTGATGCTGGTAGCCAGAGTTCAAATTGCAATAACATTGGGCAAAGTAAGGCCCATTTGTAAATAATAGGAACTATTGATTTAATTTTAATGTGTATATTGAGTTGTCAGATATCTAAGTCTATTGTAAGGTTGTGGATAGTGCTGATAAAAGCCTTCATGGTCAAGAGAGACATAGTTCAAAGTGGTTAGTGAGGAACATTATTTTAGAAGTGACTTTTAAACTAAGGTCTAATTAATTGTCTTCCAATGAAGAGTCAATAAAATATGGTCAGTGCCTAGACCAGAAATACATATTTGTATTTTCACTGTTAAGCAAAGGGTAGACACATTTCTTAAGTTGATATCTAAGTAATATATTTATAAAAGACTGAATAAACTTTGAGACCAATTATAGGATGCTCAATCTTTTTTTATACTCCCAGTAGGTAGTTAAGTCCATAGCAGGTGTAGTCAAGTCTATGGATGCTACATTGAGGACTATGAACCTTGAAATGATAAAAAAAATCATTTGATGTTCAGATGGCGTCTTTTCAATGTTAAGTTTTTCTTATGACCATATCTCTGATTACATATTTCTGCCCTGATGGACAAATTTGAACACCAGTTTCAAACACAACAAATGGAAGACACGATGAGTAGCACTACAACACTAACAATACCACTAGTAAGAAGGGTTTCTCTACTTAGGATAACTTTTTAAAAATAATCCAACTTAAAAATATAAAGGCTTTTGAGCCTAAATCATCTCTAGAATGTGCAGCAAACATGGTTTCTCCCCAAAATGCAAGTTAGAAAGTAAGTTACACTCTGCTCTGGATTCCTGAGGACCTGTTGGAAGATGACATCCCTTATCCTGTTTTGAAATTCTAAGAAATATACTGATCATATGTCTCGAAAGTATAGAACTTGGTTCTACCTTGGTTCCAGTGGTAATTTTTGGTGAAGGCATTGCATTAGAGGCTTACTGAGGCTACTGGGTATTAGGTATTATCCTAATCCTCAGCTAATTAATATCATTACAAATAGTCTTCTGCTTCCTTATCTACTTTTTAGGAGTATTATTTATGCATAGGTCACAGGTGACCAAATAATAAATTGCAAGGTCAATTATTTGTCATAAAGCCAGGATATTTTCAAAACTTGCAACTTAGAGATGTGCTACAAAAAAATTAAAATTTGAAACTAGTTTCCACGTGACATGAGGAAGCAACAAAGTTTTGTGAAATTTAAATATCCACATAGAAAATTTCTTTTATCATCTTTTTTTTTGATCCAAATACCTAGCAAATAGAACTTGTTACCATTACTTCATTTGCTAATATGGAAACAATGTTAAAAATGTTATAAATTTACAAAACAGATTGGGAAGAAATCAACAACCATCCATCAAATTTTTACTCTATATAACTCTTTTCACAGAGGTAAATAATAAGAGAACATGCTTATATTTAGGTTTTAGAGTTAAGAAAATGAAATAATTCATGTGTATGTGTTATAGTGAGCATATATTTAGACATTTTATATCTCCTCTAAAGCCTTGTTTCCCCAAGTGTGGTCCAGGCGTCAGGAACATTTGTTTTATCTGAATGCTCTTCAGGAATGCAGAAACTCAAACCCTATCCACAGACATATTGAATCAGAATTAGTTTAATAAGATTCCCAGTGATTTTTATGCACCAAGTTTTGGAAGCACTGTCCTAGAGTCTCTGATTCTCATTCAAGTTCCTTGGGTTGATCTGCATGTGATTTTATGATCAGTCAAGTTTAGGAAACACAGGTGAAT
Organism: Cryptoprocta ferox; assembly: GCA_028646485.1. Taxonomy (NCBI): domain Eukaryota; kingdom Metazoa; phylum Chordata; class Mammalia; order Carnivora; family Eupleridae; genus Cryptoprocta; species Cryptoprocta ferox. The sequence goes on along the minus strand of JAQQST010001726.1, from coordinate 7,217 downwards.
TGTAAAAATGACTTGGAAGTCAGACACTTGGATTTCTGATCCCTATTCTGCCACTAATTAACTTTGGGACCTTAAGATAGATACTCAGTATCTTGGGCTTCAGCTTCCTTAGCTATAAAATGTAGGGGTTAGATATGATGGTATATTGATGAGTGATCCTATTAAAACAGGTCAGATCATGTAATTCTTATGCTTAAAACCTTCCAGTGGCTCCACATCTGGTTCAAAATAAAAGCCAAATTCCTTGCACTGGCCTATAATACCCTACGACATCTACCTCACCCCCTTTTTCTGGCCTTATCTTCTATTACTGCTTATTACTCTACCGAGGGACTTGGCTTTCTTGTTATTTCCCAAACACGGCAGGTACATTTCTGTCAAAAATCCATTTCATGTGATAGTCTGAATGCTTTTCCTCCATCTTACAGATATCCTCATTGTCCACTCTCCCTTCAGTTCTTTATTCAAATGTCATTTCCTCTGTGAGGTCTTTCCTGATAATCCTACTTTAAAGTGCATCAACAGCATATCCACATGCTCTGTACTCCCTATCTGCTATCCGTGCTTTATTTTTCACCATTGTACATATCACCTTTCTAATATACCATATTGATGCATTAAAAAACAGCAACTGGCATAAAATATAGGTGCTCAATTACTATTTCTTTTTGTAAATGATAAAGATTATTTACTTGAAACAAAAATTAAATTTTACACTTGTAAAATTATTTTTTATTATTTATTTTTTTATTTTTATTTTTTAAATTCTTTATCAAGTTAGCTGACATACAGTGTAGTCTTGGCGTCAGTAGATTCGTGTGATTCATTACTTACATACAACACCTAGTACTCATCCCAACAAGTTCCCTCCTCAATGCCTATCACCCATTTTCCCCACCACTGAACCCCTCACCCCCATCAATCATCAGTTTCCTGTATTTAAGAGTCTCTTCTGATTTGCCTCCCTCTCTGTGTTTATCTTATTTTTCCTACTCTTCCCCTATGGTCATCTGTTAAGTTTCTCAAATTTCACATATGAGTGAAATCATATGATATTTGTCTTTCTCTGACTTACTTCGCTTACCATAATACCCTACAGTTCCATCCACGTTGTTGCAAATGGCGACATTTCATTCTTTTTCATCCCCAAGTCGTATTCCATTGTGTATATATACCACATCTTCTTTATCCATTCATCAGTTGATAGACATTTGGGAGCTTTTCATGATTTGGCTATTGCTGATAGTGCTGCTATAAACATTGGAGTATATGTGCCCCTTCAAATCAGCACTCCTGAATCCTTTGGATAAATTCCTAGTAGTGCTATTGCTGGGTCGTAGGATAATTTTATTTTTAATTTTTTGAGGAAGATCCACACTGTTTTCCAGAATAGCTGCACCAGTTTGCATTCCCACCAGCAGTGCAAGAGGGTTCCCCTTTCTCCACATTCTCACCAACATCTGATGTTTCCTGAGTTGTTATTTTGGCCATTCTGACAGGTGTGAGGTGGTATATCATTGTGGTTTTGATTTGTATTTCCCTGAAGATCGATGTTGAACATCTTTTCATTTTTTGTTTGCCAACTGGATGTCTTCTTTGGAAAAGTGTCTACTCATGTCTTCTACCCATTTCTTCACTGGGTTACTTGGTTTTTGGGTGTTGAGTTTTGTAAATTCTGTATAGATTTTTGATACAAACCATTTATCCAATATGTCATTTGCAAATACCTTCTCCCATGCCATTGGTTTTGTTGATTGTTTCCTTCACTGTACAGAAGCTTTTTATCTTGATGTGGTCCCAATAGTTCATTTTTGCTTTTATTTCCCTTGCCTCTAGAGATTTGTCTAGTAAGAAGTTGCTGCGACTGAGATCAAAGAGTTTGCTGCCTGTTTTTTCCTACAGGATTTTGATGGTTTCCTGTCTCACATTTAGCTTTTTCCTCTATTTTGAATTTATTTTTGTGTATGGTGTGAGAAAGTGGTCCAGTTTCATTCTTCTGCATGTTGCTTTCCAGGTCTCCCAGCACCATTTGCTGAAGAAATTGTCTATTTTTCCCATTGAATATTATTTCTTGCTTTCTTGAAGATTAGTTAGCCGTATATATTTGTGGGTCCGGTTCTGTATTCTCTATTCTATTCCATTGGTCTTATGTGTCTCTTTTTGTGCCAATACCATTCTCTCTTGATGATTACAGCTTTGTAATACAGGTTAAAGTCCAAGATTATGATGCCTCCATCTTTGCTTTTCTTTTTCAACATTATTTTGGCTATTCGGGGTCTTTTGTGGTTCCATACAAATTTTAGGATTGTTTGTTCTAGCTTTGAGAAGAATGCTGGTGCAATTTTGATTGGTATTGCATTGAATATGTAGATTGCTTTGGGTAGTATAGACATTTTAACAATATTTGTTCTTCCGATCCATAAGCATCGAATATTTTTCCCTTTCTTTGTGTCTTCTTCAATTTCCTTCATAAGTTTTCTATAGTTTTCGGCAAACAGATCTTCCACATCTTTGGTTAGGTTTATTCCTAGGTATTTTATGCTTCTTGCTGCGATTTAAATGGGATCAATTTCTTGATATCTCTTTCTGTTGCTTCATTATTAATGTATAGAAATGCAACTGATTTCTGTACATTTATTTTATAACCTGTGACTTTGCTGAATTCGTGTATCAGTTCTAGCAGCTTTTTGGTGGGGCTGTTCAAGTTTTCCATGTAGAGTATCATGTCATCTACAAAAAGTGAAAGTTTGACTTCTTTGCCAATTTATATGTTTTTTTAAATTTCATTTTGTTGTCTGATTGCTGATGCCAGGGCTTCCAACATTATGTTAACCAACAGTGGTGAGAGTGGACATCCCTGTCGTGTTCCTGATCTCAGGAGGAAAGCTCTCAGTTTTTCTCCATTGAAGATGATATTAGCTATGGGCTTTTCATATATGGCTTTTGTGATGTGAAGGTATGTTCCTTATATGCTGACATTCTTGAGGGTTTTTATTGAGAAAGGATGCTGTATTTTGTCAAATGCTTTTTCTGCATCTATTGACAGGATCACATGGTTCTTATCCTTTTTTCTGTTAATGTGATATATCACATTGATTGATTGGCAAATGTGGATACAGCCCTGCAGTCCAGGAATGAATCCTACTTGACCATGGTGAATAATTCTTTTAATATAGTATTGAATTCTATTTGCTAGTAGTGTCTTGTTGAGAATTTTTGCATCCATTTTCATCAGGGTTATTGGCTGGTAATTGTCCTTTTTAGTGGGGTCTTTGACTAGTTTTAGAATCAAGGTAATGCTGGATTCATAGAAAGAGTTAGGCAGCTTTCTTTCCATTTCTATTTTTAAGAACAGCTTCAGAAGAATAGGTATTAACTCAGCTTTAAATGTCTGGTAGAATTCCCCTGGGAAGCCCTGGCCCAGGACTCCTATTTGTTGGGAGATTTTGGATAACTGACTCAATATCTTTGCTCATTATGGGTCTGTTCAAATTTTCTACTTCTTCCCATTTGACTTTTTCTTTTAATGTTTGTTTTTGATAAAAAGAAAGAGAGACAGAGTGTCAGTGAGGGAGGGACACAGAGAGAGGGAGACACAGAATCCGAAGCCATCTCCAGGCTCTCAGCTGTCAGTACAGAGCCTGATGCAGGGCTTGAACCCACAGACCACAAGAGCATGACCTGAGCCAAAGTCAGATACCTAACCAACTGAGTCATCTAGGTGTCCCCATTTTAATTTTGATAGTATGTGAGTGTCTAGGAATTTGTCCACTTCTTCCAAATTGTCCAGTTTGGTGGCATAAAATTTTTCATAATATTCTCTAATAATTGTATTTCTGTGTTATTGGTTGTGATCGCTCCTCTTTGATTCATGAATTGAGTTATCTATTTGGCATTTTGAAAGTCAGCAGGCTTGGCTATGATAGAGCCCAAAGTGCACTATGCTGCTCTAGGTGGGCAAGCAACCTAGAGACAGTGTGAAAACTGCAATTGAAAAACACAGGATACACAAAGAAAAATTATTCACTCTTCTGGGAAGGCTTCCCTGAGAACAGCAAGCATAGACTCCCCTCTCTGTGGATAAAGGAGCTGGCTGATGCCATTTCCTTTCTCCACTTCCTCAGCATAAACCAATTTCAATAAACAGCATAGCACTGTAAAGTTGCTGCCTAACCTGCTTACAGCAAGTCCTGCCACCTGCATTCTGCTGATACTGCTTTTCTTAGGCAGGTGTTCCTTGGAATGGGCAGAGCAGGCATCTTCCCCAGAAGATCAGCATAACCCCCTACCCCTTATACCATATGGCCTACTGACCGTACATTTCTGCAAAGCTTCAGTTCTAGTGGAAATTATATCAAGTCTCATTTACCAAGCTGGCCAGAGCACACCTAGTTAAAACTCATCACACTCTGGCCAAGGTGTAAACACTGTCCACTGTAGGCAAGAAGAGCCTTTACAGACTACTGGCTTGAGGGGTAGAGCAGCCAAAACTAAGCATCAGATTGCACACAGCACACACCAGAGACAGTTGCTGAAATGCCAGTCCCTGGACATCATATGACCTCTTCTTCTTTATACATTCCTCACAGGAGCAGGAAACATAACAGGCTTTTCTAACACACAGAAGAAGACAGAGACATAGAAAAAATGCTGAGATGGAAGAATTCATCCCAAAAAAGAACAAGAAAAGGTTACAGCCAGGGACTTAGTCAAAACAGATAAGTAATATACCTCATGTATAATTTAAAGCAACAATCAGAAAGATATTTGCTGGGCTTGAGAAAAGAATGGAAGACATCAGGGAGACCCTAACTGTAGAGATAAAACAAGCAAAAAGCAATCAGGCAGAAATGTAAAATGTTATATCTGAGATTCAAAACTGATTGGATGAAATGACCACAAGGATGGAAGAAGCAGAAAACTGAATAAGTGATATACAAGATAGAGGGGTGCCTGGGTGGCTCAGTTGGTTAACCATTCGACTTTGACTCAGGTCATGATCTCATGGTTCTTGAGTTCAAGCCCCATATCAGGCTCTACTGACAGCTCAGAGCCTGGAACTTGCTTCAGATTCTGTGTCTCCCTCTCTCTGCCCCTCCCCCACTCATATTCTCTCTGTCTCTCTCTCTCTCTCTCTCTCTCCCCCTCTCAAAAATAAACATTAAAAAATGATATAGATGATAGAGTTATGGAAAATAATTAAGATGAACAAAAGAGAGAAAAAAGAATGATGGATCATGAGAATAAATCTAGAAAACTCAGTGACTCCATGAATTGTAATAACATTCATATCATAGGAGTCTCAGAAGAAGAAGAGAGAGAAAAGGGGGCAGAAGTTTTATTTGTGGAAATAATACCTGACAACTTACCTAATCTGGGAAAAGAAACAGACATCCAAATCCAGGAGGCACAGAGAACTCCCATAAAAATCAACAAATGCGGACAAACACAAACATATATTGCAATTAAATTTGCAATATATAGTGATAAAAAATTCCTAACAGCAAGAGAGAAAGTCCCTAACATAGTCCCTAACCCCGTAGGTTAGAAAATTTCTTACAGAAACTGGCAGGCCAGAAGTGAGTGGCATGATATATTCAATGTGTTGAATGGGGAAAATATGCAGCCAAGATTACTCTATCCAGCTAGGCTGTCTTTCAGAATAGAAGGAGAGATAAAGAGTTTCCCAGATAAACAAAAACTAAAGAAGTTCAAGAACACAAAACCAGCCCTGCAAGAAATATTAAAGGGTCCTCTTTGAATGGGAATGAAAGACAAAAATTACAAAGACTAGAAAGGAACAGAGAGAATACCCAGAAACAATGACAAAACAAGTAATAAAATGACAGTAAATACATACCTAGCAATAATAACTCTGAATGTAAATGGACTAAATGCTCCAATAGAAAGACATAGGGTGTTAGAATGTATAGAAAAACAAGCCCCACCTATATGCTGTCTAGAAGAGACTCACTTTAGACCTAAAGACATCTGCAGATTGAAAGTGAGGGGATGGAGAACCATTTACCATGCTAATGGATGTTAAAAGAAAGCTAGAGTAGCTATACTTTTATCAGACAAATGAGATTTTAAGCACCCAAATATATAAAACAATAACAAACATAAAGGTACTCATTGATAAAAATACAATAATAGTAGGGGACTTTAACACCCTACTTACTCAATGAACAGATCATCTAAGGAGAAACTCAAGAAAACGAGTTTTGGGTGACACTCTGGACCAGATGTACTTAACAAATATATTCAGAACATTTCATCCTAAAGCAGCAGAATACACATTCTTTTCAAATGCACATGGGACATTCTCCAGAATAGATCACATACTAGGTCACAAATCAGGCCTCAACAAATACAAAAGAATGAGATCATACCATACTTATTTTCTGCCTGCAATTCTATGAAATTTGAAGTAAACCACAACAATAAATTTGGAAAGATCACAAATACATGGAAGATAAACAACATGCTACTAAAGAATGGATTAACCAGTAAATTAAAGAAGAAAATTTTTTAAACAATGGAACTTACTTAAACATTATAAAAGCCATTTATGAACAGCCCACAGCTAATATCATTCTCAATGGGGAAAAACTGAGAGCTTTCCCCCTGATATCAGGAACACAACAGGGATTTCCACTCTCACCATTGTTGTTTAACATAGTGCTGGAGGTCCTAGCATCAGCAATCAGACAACAAAAGGAAATAAAAGGCATCAGAATCGGCAAAGATGAAGTCAAACTTTCATTTTTCACAGATGACATGATACTCTACCTGGAAAACCCGACAGACTCCACCATAAGCCTACTAGAAATGAACCAGGAATTCAGCAAAGTCGTAGGGTACAAAATCAATGTACAGAAATCGGTTGCATTTTTATACACCAATAATGAAGCAACAGACAAAGAAAACAAGAAACTGATCCCATTCACAATTTCACGAAAAACCGTAAAATACCGAGGAATAAACCTAACCAAAGATGTAAAAGACCTGTACAATGAAAACTATAGAAAACTTATGAAAGAAGTTGAAGAAGACACAAAGAAATGGAAAAGCATTCCATGCTCATGGATTGGAAGAATAAACATCGTTAAAATGTCATTATTACCCAAAGCAATCTACACATTCAGTGCAATCCCAATTAAAATTGCACCAGCATTCTTCTCAAAGCTGGAAGAAACTATCCTAAAATTCGTATG
>JAQQST010001725.1:0-11864 GCA_028646485.1 Cryptoprocta ferox | reverse complement strand
GGGACCCTCTACCTGGGACCTCACTTGGGGAGAGACCCCTCATACCCCCCCACCCCCGGGTTCCCTCCAAACACAGCGCAGGCACGCGGGAAATATGCCTATGCCTAAGGAGCAGAGCCAGGGGCAGTGATGGGAACGTGCTAAGAGGAAACTGTGGGGATTCTGGTTAAAGCAACAGAACAGGATTCTTGCTGAACACTGGACATGGTGATCAGATGCGAAAAGCAGGGTTTTGGCTCAAAGCTAACCTAGTATTATTCTTGCTAAAACTAGACTTACAAGGACGTGCAAGTGTGTATTTGGAGAAAGCTCAGGAGCCTAAGATATGAGCAACCAGAAACAGTTCATCACAGAGGAGGCTAGGATATAGTGCATGGTAGAGTTTGCCGAGGTGTTAAGTGTCGCTGCATAGGTAGGACGCCGCCAACAGTGCGGCACATGGTCCCCTCCACCACCACCGCTGAGTACAATGCAGATGTTGGTACCACATGCAGAGTGGCAGTACAGCGTCACATACAGTGCCACTTAACAGAAAACATGTACAGGTATTTGTTGACATTATAAACAAAATTTTTTTAGGTGCTCTGTTCACCCCATCTGGGCTTGAACTCAGGACCAGGAGATTGAGTTGCTCCACCTATGGAGCCTGCCAGGCACCCTGCTGACCCTTGTTAAGATAATAGGTAAGGTGGGCGTGCCAAGGTGGGTCAGTTGGTTTAGAGTCCTACTTCAGCTCTGGTCATGTCTTGGGGCTCATGAGTTTGAGCCCCACACCAGGTCTCTGCTGTCAGCACGGAGCGCGCTTCAGATCTGTTCCTTGCTCTCTCTCTGCCCTTCCCCAACATGTGTGCTCTCTCTCTCTCAGAAATAAATAAACATTAAATAAAAATTTTTTAAGATAATAAGTCAGTTGTTTTTCAGGACTTCAGCAATAGATACAGTGACCTGTTCATTTGGGATTTGAGACTGGGAGAGCCTGGCTCAGCTCCAAATAGAGACTGCGCCGTTCTGACGACACAACTTGAACAAATGGGTTTCATTTAAGCTGCTGGATTTGTGGCAATTTGTCACATAGAAATATAAAACTATTACAGTAATCAATGTGAAATCAAGTATATTTATGGCACAAGAAATACACAAATATATTGTTCTTATACGTTTTTGAAAACCTTATTTATGAGCCTACATGAAACTCTAAAACATGTGCATATCAAAGGAAGCAATCAACAGAGTTGCAACAGAGTAAAAAGCAACATACTAGAATGGGAGATAATCGCAAATCATACAGCTGATAAGGGCTTTTTCTCTCTCTGGCATATGTCAGAAGTTTTTACAAGTGAAAAACAAAACAAAAAAAACAAATAATGTGATTGAATCTTGACATTTGCAATGACGTGGATGGAGCTAGAGAGCATTATGCTAAGCGAAATAAGTCAGTCAGAGAAAGACAAATACCATGAATTCACCTATATGTAATATTTAAGAAACAAAACAAAGGAGCAAAAGGGGAAAAAAGAGAGAGAGGCAAACCAAGAAACAGACTCTTAACTATAGGGAACAAACTGAGGGTTACCAGAGGGGAGGTCAGTGGGGGGATGGGTGAAATAGGTGATGGAGATTAAGGAGTGAACTTGTGATGAGCACCAGGCGATGTATGGAAGTGCTGAATCCTATATTGTACACCTGACACTAATATTACACTGTATGTTAACTAACTGGAATTTATATTAAAATTTTTTTAAACAAATAATGTAATTAAAATATGGTCAGAAGACTGGATAAACATTTTTCCAAAGTGGATATAAATATGGCCAACAATTATATGAAAAGATGGTCAACTCTGGGCTCCCGGCTGGCTCAGTCAGTATAGCCGTGACTCTTGATCTCAAGGTTGTGATTTAAGCCCCAGGTTGGTCAAGGAGCCTACTTAAAAGAAAGAAATAATGTTTTTTTAATTAAAAAAAAAAGATGGTCAGCATCACTAATCATCAGGGAAATGCATATCAAAAGCACAATGAGGGGCGCCTGGGTGGCTAAGTCAGTTAAGCATCTGACTGATTCACCATAAAAGGTGCACCAACCCAAATGTCCATCGCTAGATGAATGGGCAGAGAAAATGGGGTGTGTACATATAATGGAATATTATGTAGTCTTAAGAGAAAAAATCTCATCACGTGTGACTGCATGAATAGACATCAAGAAGATTATACTAAGAGAAATAAGCCAGTCACAAAAATAACAAATGTATTTTCTCACTATGAAGTATGTAAAGTAGTGAAAATCATAGAAACAAAAGTAGAAGGGTTTTCCAGGGAAGGGGGAATTAGTGTTTGTTGGTTATAAAGTTCCAGAACTACATGATGAACAATTTTACAGAGCTGCTAAATAACAATGTGAATATAATTCACACTAGTTAACCAAACACTTAAAAAGTTTAAGATGGTATATTTAATGTTACATATCTGGGTGGCTCAGTCAGTTAAGCATCTGACTTTGGCTCTGGTCATGATCTCGCGGGTTGGTGAGTTCAGGCCCAGCAACTGGGCTCTGTGCTGACAGCCTGGAGGCCTCTTTGGAACTTCTGTCTCCCTCTCTCTGCTTCTTCCTCCACCCCCAAAATAAACATTGGGGCACCTGGGTGGTGCAGTCCGTTAAGCATCCAACATTAGCTGAGGTCATGATCTCACGGTTTGTGAGTTCTAGCCCCTCTGGGGTTCTCTCTCTCTCTCTCTCTCTCTCTTTTCCTCTCTTTGCCCCTTGTGGGATTCTTTCTCCTACTCTGTCTCTGCCCCTCGCTCACTTGCATACTCTCTCTCTCAAAAATAAATAAAAATAAATAAACATTTAAAAAATTAAAAATAAATTAAGAAGCATAAAGGACACGGAATGCTGGGATTCACTAACTTGCAGGCTCTGCATCGTGGGCTCAGTGCCATGGAGAAGACGGAAGTAGCCACCATGGCAGGAGTCCTAAGATTCAGCTTTTACTAAAAGACACTCAGACTCTGTGGGGCCAGATTTTACACAGTAGAGGAACCATACGTAGCCTACAGTACTGCCAAAACTTTTCAAACTCTCCAATGGTAAGTTCATATTTCCTGCCTACCTTGCTTCACTCATTCCCTCCAAAAAAAAACAAAAAACAAAAACCAAAAAACAAAACCCTTCGTTAAGGTCCCAACCAGCAATTCCCTCCTCTCTCTCTCTCTCTCTCTCTCTCTCTCTCTGCCTTCCGAATTTATGGACTATGTCCCTAGTCGCTCTGGGTAGTCTGCAATGCCTCCAGTCCATGATTATAATAAAAATATTCTTCCTTCATGACAATCATTTTCATGTCTGTGTCTCTTGCTGTTTCTGCTCCAAACCAGTCCAGAGTACATTATTAGAACACTTGGCACAGTCAGCAGGTGGTTTCCCCAGAAGGAGATGCTAAGCCCTTGGACTGCTTGGACTCACCAACTGGCCCCAACAGCTGCGGCCACGGCCTAAGGGGCACCACTGGTTGTTGGCACGCTTGCTGCTTGATGGCTCCTGCATTTGTTGTTTTTTGTCGGGAATTGCCAAAAAATTACAAGCAGGAGAAAGATTGGAAAATTCGCAAACGTGGAAAGTCATCCACAACTCCAGAACAACCAATGGGTCAAAGAGGAAATCCAAAGGGAAATAACAAAGTATCTTGAGACCAATGAAAATCAAAATGCAACACAACAAAACTTAGAAGATACAGCAAAAGCAGTTCTCAGAGGGGCATTTCTAACACTAAATGTTAGGAAAAAGGTAGATCTCAAGTAAGCATCCTAACTTTAAACCCAAGGTACAATAGAGAGAGGAACACACTAAACCCAAAGTTAGCAGAGGAAGGCAACAATACAGGATTTAAAGACAACAGAAAAAAAAATCAACAAAATTAGAGTTGATGTTTTGAAAAGAGACCTAATTGGGAAAACTTTAGCTAAACTGACCAAAGAGAGAGAGAGAGAGAGAGAGAGAGAGGCGGGACTCGAAATCAGAAATGAAAAAAGGAGTCAGTGTAAGTGGAAGGAGTGAAAAACAAAGGGTTTTGAGGCTCCTAAAACAATTACACGCCACTGACTGGACGCCTGAGACGAATGGATACATTGGAAGTTTCTACCCCTTGCTTACCTGCTTCACTCATTCCGTCCCAGGAAAAACTTACGAAACGGCTCCCAGCTACATTCTCCTTCCTCTCTCTCTCTCTTCCTGCTGGAAGCTTCTTTGGTCACCCTGCAGAACTGCTAGTGCCTCCTGTTTCTAGGGGACCATGTTATAATAGAAAATTTCTTCCTTCGATCACAATCATTTTGGTGTCGTGTGTCTTCCTATTTCTCCTCAAAACAAGTTCAGGGCACGTTTTTAGAACTATTGGCCCAGCGGGCAGGGTACTTTACACCAGATGGACAGGATACATCCACCCTGGACTGCTTGGGCTCACCAGCTGGACCCGCGAGCAGGGGCTACTGCCTAAAGGGCCCCCTCCGGTCGTTGGCACCCTTGCCCCTTGGTGGCTAGTGCGTCGTGTTAATTTTTGCCAAAACCTGCCACGATCTCCCAGCCTGAATCTGGGGACCTACTACGCAGCCAGCCGCTTGGGGTGCCACGCCCGGCCCCGCGCAGGGATCTGCGTAAGGTGCGCGAAACGTTTTTGTCACACGTGGCGCAGAGGCTACCGTGTCAAGAGTCTGAGACTCAACCTTTTCTCAGCATTCTGTGCTCACGGGCACACTCGAAAAACCACGTTTCCCCTTGTCTCTGAATTTTTCTGAGTCAAACATCAGGCTCTACCGAGAGGAGGAAAGGGTCCTCCCCACCATTCATCCCTGCCAGCGGCTGGGACCTTTGCTGTGCGCGTGCGCAGGCCTCCTCTTCCGGGGATCGTGCCTGCTAAGGTCAGGATTTGTGCTCCAACCCAGCGTATATGGGGTTTATTAATGGAGAAATAAAGATACTCTCAAACAAAAATGGAGAGAATTCGTTGCCAGTAGACCTGTCTGCAAAAATTGTTAAAATTTTCTTTAGATGGGCGCCTGTCTGGCTCAGTCCCTAGACAGCAGCACTCTTGATCTCAGCGTCGTGAGTTCCAGTATCACCTTAGGTGTAGAGATTACTTAAAAATAAAATCTTAAAATAAAAAAAGTTTTCTTTACAGACAGAAAGAAAAACCGCTGGAAGCTCAAAGATTAACGTTAAAAGAGAAAGAACATCAAAGGAGAGTGAAGGTAAAATGAAAGCTTTTTATTTTTGTTTTTTATAACTTTTTCTTATTTTTAATTGAGGTTACAGATAACAATTTCTGCCAAATATTAGTATCGACAATGTATACAGGTATATATGCTTATGTATATATATGTATATACACACACATATATGTTTATATATGCATATATAAGTGAAATGAATGATAGCAGTGATACAAAGGACAAGATGGAGGAATTAGGACTATTTTGTTATTATTAGATAATTAAACTACTCCTGAGGTTGTATGAAGTTTTTGGAAAGTGGTCTTGGATTTGTTGTAAATGTATATTACAAACTCGAGGGCAATCATTAAAAACTTAAAATAGATCTCAAATGAATGAAAAAAAAATCAAATTAGATAGTGAACTTTACTAGAGTTTTCAAGAAAAGCAGTAGTGTCTGTCCTTGGAGGTATCTATGAGAATAGAAATGTATGTCTGTACATAATAGATCTTAAATACTTGTTGAATGAATAAATAAAAACTCAGTCCAAGGTATTGGATGATCACTTGCATGAACGAAAAGTTTATGTGATTGCTTGACATTCTTATTCTAAAATGTTTGACAGTTTTAATTCTCCTCCAATCTCTTCCCACCATGGTCAACACATTTCTATTGTGCATTCGGAACTCCTCTGCTTTCTTGAATAATTATATGTAATTCAGCATCCCAGAACCAAACTTGGTTCTCTGAGAGGACTAATCCAGTCAATAAACTTTTCCCCAGAAAGAGCTATAATTCATTAACTAATTAATTAAAATTTTAAAAATAAAAAAAATTAGGGGCACCTGGATGGCTCAGTTAGTTAAGCATCTGACTCCGGCTCAGGTCATGATCTCGCCTGTTCAAGGGTTGGAGCCCAGCATCCGGCTCTCTGCTGTCAGCGCAGAGCCCACTTTGGGTCCTCTGTCTCCCTCTCTCTGATCTCCCCCACCCCCAACATGTTCTCTCCTTCTCTCTTTTTCTCTCAAATATAAATAAACATTAAAAAACATTAAAAATGAAGTATAGTTGATATGCTAAGTAAGGAAGCAGAGAAAACAGAAACATAAAATGCTCAATTAACACCACAAAAGGTAGGCAGTTTTTTCTACAGGACAGCCCATGGGTCCTGTCCCCATGCTTTAATAAAATCACCTTTTTGCACCAAAACAAACAAACAAAACACACAAAAGGCAGAAAGAGTGGAAGACAAAAATATGAACAAATAACAAGAATAACAAATAGAAAACAGTGACAAATACAATAGATATTAATCCATTTCATCAAGAATAACTTCGAGTATCAATACTATAGATATTAAAAATATTAAAGTATAAATATAATATTTATACAATAAATTTTGTCTATTAATATATAATAATAAATTGTTATATATTATTATTATAAATTATATAATAATAAATATAGAAAAAGACAGAAATTGTTGGAGGGGATCAAAAACAAGATGCAAGGGCACCTGGCTGGCTCATTTGGTAGAGCACGCAACTCTTGATCTCAGGGCCATGGAATCTTATGGGTCTCTAGCCCCACATTGGGCCTAGAGATCATTTAAAAAATAAAGATTTTGTTTTTAAAGTGAATGAATGGAGAAAAATATGGCAGCTAACACCCCCCCCCAAAAAAAAGGATAGCTATATTTATTTCAGACAGGGTGGACTTCAAAGCAAGAAAATGTATCAGGGATAAAGAAGGGCATTAGGGATTAATTCTTGAAGAAGATATAACAAGTATGGACCTAACAAGAGAATGTTGAACTAGGTAAGGGAAAACTAATAGAATAGCAAAGAAAAAATTGATGAATCCACTTTCATAGTTGGACACTTCAACACCCCTCCATCAGAAATGGACAGATCCAGCAGGCAAAAAATCAGTAGGGACATAGTTGAACTCAACAACATCATCAATCAACTGAATATAATCAACATCTTAGGCTACTGTGTCCAACAATAGCAACATCCACATTCTCCTCCAGCTCACATGAAACACTGACCAAGATAGAACACATTCTGAGCTGTAAAACATACCTTAATACACTTAAAACATAGAAATTATGAATTGTCTGCTCTCAGACCACAGTGGAATTAAAATGGAAATCAATCACAAAGATAACTGGAAAATTACAAAGTGTAGGGAGATTTAAAAAATACACTTCTAGCCTTCCTGCAATGCCCAGAGTAAGGGACCCACACAGCAATGTTCTGGGTTTCCATTATAACATAAAGGGAACGTTCACAGTGTCTGGAGCCCTTGATATCCTGCAGATGAAGGAGGTGGATGTCCTCAACTTCCTTGCAGCACAGACCCACTTAGGTGGCACCAACCGTGACTTCCAAATGGAACAGTACATCTGTAAAAGGAAAAGTGACAGCATCTTCGTCATAAATCTGAAGAGAACCTGAGAGAAGCTTCTGCCGGCAGCTTGTGCCATTGCAAACCTGGCTGATGTCAGAGTCCTATCACCCAAGAATACTGGCCAGTGGGCTCTGCTGAAGTTGCCGCTGCCCTGGAGCCACCCCTTTGCTGGTGCTTCACTCCTGGAACCTTCATTAACCAGCTCCAGACAGCCTTCTAGGAGCCGTGACTTCCGGGGGTTACTGATTCCAGAGCTGACCACCAGCCTTTCACAGAGATGTCTAATGTTCACCTGCCTACCAGCACTGTGTGAACACAGACTCTCCTCTGAGCTAAGGACACAGACTCTCCTCTGAGCTAAGGAGGGTTGTCACCTCCTGCAAACAAGAGAACTCACTCCACGGGTCTGATGTAGTGGATGCGAATCCAGGAAATTCTAGGCATGAGTGGCATTACCTCCCATGAGCACCCACGGGAGGTCATGCCTGATCTCTACTTCCACAGAGATCCTAAAGAGATTGGAAAGGATGGGGCATCTGGGTGGCTCAGTCAGTTAAACCTCCGACTTCAGCTCAGGTCATGATCTCATGGATTATGAGTTTGAGCCCCATGTCGGGCTTTGTGCTGACAGCTCAGAGCCTGGAGCCTGCTTCAGAATCTGTGTCTCCCTCTCTCTCTGCCCCTTCCCCGTTCATACTCTGTCTCTCTCTCCTTCAAAAATAAATAAACATTTTAGGGGCGCTTGGGTGGCTCAGTCTGTTAAGCTTCCAACTTCGGCTCAGGTCATAATCTCACAGTTTGTGAGTTCGAGCCCCACGTTGGGCTCTGCTGACAGCTCAGGGCCTGGAGCCTGCTTCAGATTCTGTATCTCCCTCTCTCTCTGCCCCTCCCTTGCTCGTGCTCTGTCTCTTTCTCTGTCTCTCTCTCTCTCTCTCTCTCTCAAAATAAATAAACATTTAAAAATTTAAATAAATAAACATTTTAAAACATTAAAAAAAAAAAGGGAGATTGGAAAGGAAAAACAGGCCACTGATGAAAAGGCTGGGGCCAAGGAGAAATTTCAGGGTGAATGGACTGCACCAGGTCCCGAATCTGCTGGTACTCCACCTAAGGTCATGGATGGGTCTGAGGTGCCTACCTATTCAGCAGTTCCTTGAGAAAGGCTGGAGCACACAGCCCGCCACTGAGGACTGGTCTGGCTCCCACCGCTCAGGCTCCTGAGTGGGTAGGAACAGCCACTGAGTGCGCTTAGCCTGTCCTGCCAGACTCTTAAACTGAAAATGGATATGAGGACAGAATATCAACAGTTTCTGAAAGTAAAAACAAAAACAAAACCCACACTTTTAAATAACACATGGGTCAAAGAAGAGGTCTCAAGAGGAATTTAAAAATATTTTGAACTAAATGAAAATGAAAACACAACATACCAAAAGTTGTGGGATGCAGTGAGAGCAGAGCTTAGAGAGCAATTTATACAATCGAATGCATAGACTAGAAAGAAAGAAAGATCTAAAATCAGTGTTCTAAGTTTACACTTTAGGAAACTAGAAAAAGAAGAGCAAATTAAATCCAACATAAGCAGAAGAAAAGAAATCATAAGAATTAGAAGAGAAATCAACGAATATGGAATCAGGAAATCAGTAGCGTTGGAGTCCAAATCTAGTTGAAAATGACCTTGAAATTGCCTCAGTTAAAGACGATTTGAGCCAAGCTCAGGGCTAGTGGTTTTTACCAATTTTCAAGGCTGGATGCGTTACTTATACAGCAGAATCCACCATTTGAGCCTCATCAGTGCATTTCTGCTCTGATTCATACCTGCCCATGCACATCTAGGAAACCATGGGGCACTTCTTGCCAGAAAATATATGTAGAAGGCAATGAAGAGACTTCTGGGAGAAAACTGAGCCTGACAAGGAAAGGAGCAGAGATGACAAGTTTTGTTGAATTACACAGACTTAGTCCTTCACTAAGGAAGGAGTCTGAGGAAGCTGGAAGCACTAGGAGACAGGGCTTTTATATATGCTAGAAGATTCGGGCACAAAAGTAACCCTGCTTTCCTACCATACCCCTACTAACAGACATATGGAGGCAGCATTCTCTCCACCTGCTGCCTCACACAGACCACACTCTGATCCTTGGAGAGTACGTGCTTGTGGGTTGCAGCAAGGTTCACATCCTGGTGCAGAACAGCAGTAGTTCTTGGAGGAGGGCCTGGGCCTAGGGCCTGGGGCGGAGAACATAGCTGCTGGAGGAAGGTCAGCAGTTCTGAGCCAAGGTGGTGGTTTTCAGAGTAGGAGAGAGAGAACATGTTTTAATGAATCAGTGTGGTTGTTACACCAACATTGACAGCCTTGGACACTCCATGAAGCAGAGCCGGGCTTCTGCTCCATTGGGAATGGAAGCCAGTAAAACCCACAGGAGGTACGTACATTACCTCACTTAATACTCACCACAGCCCCACTTCCACTTTTCAGATGCATAAAAAGAAATGAGGCTTAAAGAGGATCAAGAACTTGCCAAATTCACATCAAAATTAAAAAATTAAATGAGGAAATAACATCAGCAACATGGAAGAGTAAGAAGTCCTGGATCCTCCTCCCCATCAAAACACACTGATTCATCAATAGTTCCCTCTGTGAGAAATAAGAAACTAGTTGAAAGGCTCCTACCCCTTGAGAGAATAAAGCCACACTCATCAAAGCTGTTTAGGAGATTCAGGACTCTCTCTTGCCAGAGACTCTGTCCCCTGTACAGTGCTATGTGTATTTATAATCAGAAAGAAACTCCCAGCTCTCAAGTTTTCCAGCTTCGCCCAGATCTCAAGTTTTCCAATGGTGTTCCCCAAAGACTAGGTTCTATCTGCCAGTCTTGAAGCTCTGACCAGTCCAGCACAGTCTAGCACCCCAGGGGAGAATAGAGGTGGCTGCTTAGACTGGAAAACATCATAACTCCTATCTCAGTCCAATCAGCCTGCTATAACAGAACGCCATAGATTGGGAAGCTGATAAACGACAGAAATTTATTTCTCACAGTTGTGGGAGCTGGGAAGTCCAGACCCAGGTGCTGGCCAATTAGATGTCTGATGAGAGCCCACGTCCTGCTTCTTGGATGGTTATCTTTTCTCTGTGTCCTTGCATGTCAAAAGTGGGGCAGGGGGAGCTCTCCGGAGCAACTTTTTTTTTTTAATGTTTATTTATTTTGAGAGAGAGAGCAAGCAGGGGAGGGGTAGAGAGAGGGAGAGAGAGAGAGAATCCCAAGCAGGCTCTGCCCTGTCAGCACAGAGGTCTGGGGCAATTTTTAATAAGGGCACTAACCACATTAATGAGGGTTCAGCCCTCATGATCTAATCACCTCCCAAAGGTCCTACCTTCAAATACCATCTGATTTGAGATTAGCTTTCAACATATGAATTTTGGGAGGCCACAAGCATTCAGTCTCTGAACCCCAAAGATCTATATCCTTACCAAATGTCAGCTCAAAGTCTAAGTCCAAGTTTCCTCTAAATACTATATAAACCAGCCTGAGGTGGGGCACCTGGGTCGCTCAGTAGGTTAAGCTTTCTGACTCTTGATTTTGGCTCAGGTCATGATTTCACGGGTTCATGAGTTAGAGCCCCACATGGGGCTCCACGTGGAGCCTGCTTGGGATTTTTTCTCTCTCTCCTCTCTCTCTGCCCCCCCTCCCACCAAATAAAAAAATGAAATAAACTTAAAAAAAAAAAAAGTCAGCCTGAGGCAAATTCCTCTCCGAATGTGCTCCTGTGAAATCAAACATGTTGAGTGTTTCCAAAATACAATGGTGAGACAGGCATAGGATAGACATTCCCATTCCAAAAGGAAAGAAGGAAGGAGTGACAGTTCCCAAGGAAGTTACACCCAACAGGGCAAACAACATTAAAACTCAAGACTAATGAATAATCTTTGGCTCCATGTTCTGCCCTCCAGGCCAACTGGGAATGTGGTCCCACCTTCTGGATCCACTGAAGTTATAGGCTTGCCTTACTGGGCAGGGGCTGGGTTCCCAGGGCTGCAGATGGCCTTGCCACATAGCAGGAAATTTATAATGATAAATGCTTATATTTATTTAAAAAGAAAGAAGAAAGAAAGAAAGAGAAAGAAAGACCTCAAAGCAACTTAACATTACACCTTTAGGATTAGGAAAAGAACAGCAAACTAAGCCCAGAATTACCTAAAGGAAGGAAATACTAGAGATGAGACCAGAAGTAAATAACATAGAGATTAGAAAGACAATAG
>JAQQST010001724.1:0-11866 GCA_028646485.1 Cryptoprocta ferox | reverse complement strand
TCTCTTTTCAAATAATTATCTGAAAATATATGCGTGTGTGAGAAATTAAGGTATTGTCTCAGAAACTTTGTACTTTGTAAGCCATCGTATTGACTGTGGTTAGTACAGTGCACTACGGTCAGCTCTGCATTATAGTAATTCTCCATGAATTATTTGTTTTAGAGCCAAATTTGTACCCAAAACAACATATCCACAAATCTCTTCTTCCTCAGCCTCTGGCAACTACCATTATTCTACATGGTTTTTAATAGTTTGGTTGTTTTACATTCCACATTTAAATGATATCATCTAGTATTGGTATTTATATGAAGGCTCATTTAGCATTATGTCCTCAATGTCCATCTATGCTGTCAGAAATAGCAGAGATCCCTTTTTTCGTGTGCACATACACAACTCATTTATTCATTCATCTGTGGATGGACAGATATTTTCTATATCTTGGACATTTTGACTAAGGCTACTCTAACATATATATTTAGGTATACATTATATATGCATATATATTCATTATATATGTATATATACATACATTATTATACATTGCAAATATAAAAATAAATATAATGTAATATTTTTGAATATGTACCCAGAAGTGGAATTGCAGAATCATATGTGTGTTGTATGTTTAATTATGTGAGGAATCTTGATAATGTTTACCCTAGTAGCTGCAAATATTTGCATTCTTACCAACATTATATAAATGTTTTCACTATACATTCTTGCCATTACGTATCTTTTGTCATCTTAATAATAGTCTTTCTTTTTAGGGTAGGTGATATCTTCTTGTGATTTGATTTTGATTTCCCTGATGACATATGTAATTTGATTTATGTATGAACATAATTACAAGTGTAAATACAAGATTCTAATGTTATATATAATATTATATATATAATTCTAATAATAACTCTAATTATATATGATATATGGTAGAATTCATATGTGATTATATAATCATATTAATTTTATGGTTATATAATACCATAATGATTATAGGTACGTTTTTTACATGTTTGATTTGTGTTTCACTGAAAAATATATGATATAGAATAATATATACAATGATATTATCTGATTATATATTATTACATTTTCTATACTAATGTAAGTATGCATATAGTTATACAATGTATAATCCATACATAGAACACAAGCTGGATTTATTATCTTATCGTACATATGGTTTCCAAATATGCCTCCCATTCCATAGGTTGCATTATTCTCTTGCTATGTTGCGATTTACAGTTTAGTATTGACTTGATTGTTAACTTTTGCTCATTGCTTGTGCTTTCAATATCATGGGCAAAAGCAAACAAACAATAAAAAGAATCAAACTGCCCAGTCCAGGTAAAGGATTTTCTTTCCTATGTTTACTTACAGAAGTTCTATGATATTTAAGTGTTTAATCCATTTGAGTTCACTTTTGTGAGTGGTGTAAAATAGAGGTATAATGTGTGTGTGTGTGTGTGTGTGTGTGTGTGCGCGCGCGCGCGTGTGTTTGTGTTTGTATTTGATTATCAGATTTTCAAATTCTGGGGAAACTAGTCTTTCCAATTAACTGCCAATGGATGTCTTGTCCAATCTAAGATTGTATGAGAGTGGGATCAGTATATTTCGGGGTTCTCTAATTTTTCTATTGGCCTACGTGTCCTTCACCTTCTCCTCTGGTTTCTCCTTTCACTTCTCCTCCTCCCCTTCTTTTCCTCTTCCTCTTCCTCTTCCTTCTGCTGCTCTTTCTGCTCCTCCTTCACCACCACTGCCTCTTTCCACTCCTTCTTTCTGCTACTCTTCCTCCTGCTCCTACTTTTCCTCCTCAACTACTTCGACTCTACCTCCTCCTGCTCCTCCTCCTTTCCCTTTTCCTACCTCTTTTCTCCACCTCATGGTTCTCCTGCTACTACTCCTGCCCCTTCTCTTCCTCTTCCTCCTCCTCCTTTTCCTTGCTTTTGCTCATCCTCTTCTTGCACCTCTTCTTACTTCTCATCCTCCTCCTTTTGCTCCTCCTGTTCCAGTTCCTCCTCCTCCTGCTCCTGCTTCTCTTACTGCACGTTTTACTGCCCCTGTTCCTGGTAGGACTCCAGCTCATCATAATCCTCATTTTCCTCCTCCTCCTTTCCACCTCCTTCACTCTTTCTCCTCCTTCTTCTTATCCTCTTCTTCCTGCTCCTCCACCTCCTCCTTGTCTTCCTACTCCAGCTCCACCTTCTCCTCTTCCTCCGTTTCCTCCTCCTCTTCCTTCCTCCTCCCTTTCCCCTCCTCCTCTTCTGCCACTGCCTCCTGTTTCCACACCTTCTTCTGATCTTCCTGCTCTTGCTCCTCCTGCTTTTCCTTCTGGTACTCCTTCTCCTCTGCCTCCTTCTTTCACCCCTCCTCATCCTCCATCTCTTCCTCCTCCTCCTCCTCTTCCTCCTCTTTCTCCATCTCCTCTTCTTTCTCTGCCTCCTCCTCCTTTTGATGCTACTACTCCACCTCATCTGCACCTCCTTCTTCTCCTTCTTCTCGTACTCCTTCTACTGCTTCTTTCCTTCTTCTGCTCCTCCTGATCCTCTTCCTTCTCCTCTTCTTCTCCTGCTCTTCTTCCTGCTCCTCCTTATTATTCTCCTGCTTATCTTCCTTATCATTTTGCTCCTCCTGTTTCTTCTCCTCCTGGTAGTCCTCCTCCACCTATTCCAGCTTCTCTTCATTCTCTTCCTCATTTTCCACCTCATGCCCCACCTGCTCCTGTTCTCCATCTCCTGCTCCTCCTCATCCTGCTGCTCCTAATCTCCTTCCCTTCATCCAGCTCCTTCTTCTGCTTCTGCTCCCCTCCTCCTCTGCCTCCTGGTCCTCATCCTCTTTATCCCCCTTGTCTGCCTATATTTCCCCCTCCTCCTGTCACTGCTCTTCCTGCTCTTCCTCTTCCAGCTACTCCTCCCTGCTCCTGCTGCTCCAGCTCCCTTTGAATCTCCACCAATTCTTTATACTTTTGTCCCTCATCCACCCTTTCCTCCTCCTGCTCCTGCTACTCCTCAGCCTCCTTTGCTCCTCCTGCTCCTGCTGCTTTTGTTACTCCTCCTCCTCCTCCTCCTGCTCCACAGACTCCTCCTCCTCCTCCTCCTCCTCCTCCATAGTTTCCTCCTAACATGTCTCCAAATCCTCTTACTCTTCATCTCTTGTTGATCCTGCTCCAGCTCCATCTTATTTTCCTCCTTCGGCAACTCCACCCCCTCCTCCTCCTGTTCCTTCTACTTCTGCTAATCCTACTTTCCTTCTCCTTCTCTTCCTTTTCTATGCCTCCTTCTCCACCTCCTGTTCCTTCTGCTTTTCCTGCTCCTCCTCCTCCTAATTCTGTTTCTCCTCCTGATAAATGCTCTCCTCCTCCTTATACTCTCCTCCTGATCTTTCTTCTCCTCCTCTTCCTCTTTTCCTGTTCTTCCTCCTCCACTTCATCTTCTTGCTCCTCCACTTCATCTTCTTGCTCTTGCTCCTCTCGCTTCTACTTCTATGCCTCCTGTTCCTCCTCCTCTTCTTGTTCATTCTTCTTTTCCGCCTCCTGCGCCTCCTCTTCCTACTCTTGTTAATCCTCCTCCTGCTGCTCATCCTGCTACTCTTCCCCTTCTTCCTTATCTACTTGCTCCTACTCTTCTTCCTTCTCCTCCTGCTCCTCCTGTGCTGCCCCGTGCTACCCTTCCTGCTCGTCCTGCTACTGCTTCTGATGCTCCTCCTGCTCCTGCTGCACCTACATCCCTCCTCCTCCTCCATTCCTTCCGCCCCCTCGTTCACCTCCTCTTTCTGCGACTTCTCATACTGATAAGCCATCTGCTCCTGCTTCTCCTGCTCTTTTACTCCCGCTTCTCCTCCTCCTGCTCCTTCTACTCCTGTTTCTCCTCCTCCTACATAAACTTCTTCTCATACTCCTCCTGCTCCTTTTCCTGCTCCTCCTCCTATTTCATCATGTTACTCCTGTTCCTCATCTTTTTAATCCAACTTCAGCCTTTCCTCCTCTTACTCCTCCTGCTCCTCTTTCTCCTCCTCCTCCCGTTGTTACCCCTGCTCCTCTTCCTGCTCCAGCCCCTCCTCATTCTTCTCCTTCTCCTATTTCTGCTACTTTTCTCCTCCTGCTTCTCCTCCTCCTCTTCTTACTTTTCCTGCAACTGGTCCTCCTCCTCCTCTTCCTTTTTCTCTTCCTACTCCTTCTGGTTTTCCTGTTCCCTTTTCGTGCTCTTGCTCCTCCTGTTCCTCTTGCGAATCCTGTTCCACCTCTTTCCCCTCCTTCTTCTCCACCTTCCTTATGCTTCTCTCTTTCTGCTGTTCCTCCTCCTCTTCGTCTTCCACCTCCACTCCTTCTCTTATTCTCCTCCTCTTCCTTCTCCTGATCCTCTTGCTCTTAATGCTCCACCACCTACTTTTCCACCTGCTACTCTTTTTTATTTGATTCCTCCTCTTAATCCTCATGGTCCTGCTCCTCTTTCTCCTACTCTTCCTCCTCCTCCTCCTCCTCCACCTCCTGCTGACCCTCTTTCTTCTTCTCCTGAGCTTACTGCTCTTCCTTTTCCTTCTCCTCATTTTCCTCCTCCACCTCCTGCTCCTGCACTTCCTCCCTCTCTTTTTATTCTGCCTTTATTACTCTTCCTCCTTCTCCTACTCCTCTTGCTCCTCCTCCTCCTCCTCCTCCTCCTCCTCCTCCTCCTCCTCCTCTTCCTCCTGCTTCTCTGGCCCTTTTCCTTCTCCTGATATTCCTCCTCCTTCTCATCTTCATTCTCCTCCAGCTCCTGCTTCTCCTACTCCTACTGCTCTTCCAGCTCCTCCTCCTGCTCCTCCTTTTCCTCTGGCTAATCCTCCTGCTGCTGCTCGTCCTCCTCCTCCCCTTCAGCTCAAACTCCTCCTGCTTCTCATACTGCTCTTCCTGCTTCTACTCTTTTAATCTTCTTTCTCCTTCTCCTCCTCCTTCTCCAACTTCTATTCTTCCTCCTATTCTCACACTTTCCTACTCCATGTCCTCCTCCTCCTACACCCACTCCTTCTGAATTTCCTTTGCCTCCTTCTCCTGCTGCTCCTCCTCCTTCCCCTCCTCCTCTTCCTCACTCCATCTATTCCTCCTCCTCCACATACTACTTCTTCTGTTCCTGCTCCTTTGTCTTCTCCACTTGCTTCTCATACTCTTCCTACTTCTGCTCTTCCTCCTCTTTATCCACCCATTCCTGCTTCACCTCTTGTTTCTCCTCCTCTTTCTGCTGCTGCTGCTCCTCCTCCCCTTTTTACTCCTCCTGCTTCTCTTCCTGCTCCTTCTCCTCCTGCTGCTGCTCATTCTGCTCCTCCACCTGCTTCTTTCTCCTACTATTTTTTCTACTGCTCTTCCTATTCCTCTTGCTCCTCATACTCCCTCTCCTCCTCATGCTACCTCTGCTCCTCCTCCTGCTCCTATATCTCTTCCTCCTTATGTTCCCGCCCCGCCTCCTACTTCTCGCCCTCCTCCTGTTCCTCTTCCTCATCCTCTTCTCCCTGATCTTGCTCCTTTTTCACTCCTCCTCTTCTTTCTCCAGCTCCTATTCCTGCTTATTTTTCACCGCCTTTTCCTATTTCTTGTCCTCACTTTCCTCTGCTCCTCATTCTTCTACAACGACTCCTGCTCCTCCAGTTCTTTTCCCTACTTGTCCTGCACCTCCTCCTCCTCCTGCACCTTGTCATCATTTCCTTCGCTCCTCTTTCTTCTACTCTTCCTCCTTATCCTCCTGCTCCTGCATCTTCTCCTTCTCCTCCTTCTATGCTGCTTCTTGTCCTCTTCTCCTCTTCCTCCTTGTATTCTTGCTCCTCCTCCTGCTCCTCCTGCTCTTGTTACTCCTCCTCCTCCTACCATTCTTCAATCTCCTCATCCTTCTATTCCTCCTCCTCCTCGTGCTCTTGTTCCTCCTTCTCCTCTTCCCCCTTCTCATTCATTTTTCCCTCTTCTTCATCATGCTTCTCTCCTCCTCTTCATACTCTTAGTGTTCCTGCTGTTCTACCTCCTCCTCCTCCTGAAACCCCTGCTTCTCCTACTCTTGCTCCTCCTTCACCTTTTCCTCTTCCTTCCTCCTCCTCTCATCCCTGTTCCTCTCCTCCTCCTCCTCTTCCTCTTCCTCCCCCTGCAGTTTCTCCCCTTCTCCTCCTTCTTCTCTCCTCATCCACCTCCTCTTTCCAATCCTCCTCCTTCTCCTATACCTCCTCCTGCTGAATTTGCTATTCCCATGTTCCTAATCCTCCGGCTCTTGCCCCTACCCCTACCCCTCCTCCTCCTGCTCCTGCTCCTCCTGGCCATTCTGCTCTCCTCCATTTCCTGTCCCTCCTCTTATTCTTGTTCCTGCTACCCCTGCTCATCCAATTCCTTATTTCCCTCCTCTTCCTCCTCCTACTCTTCTTCCTCCTACTCCTCCTCTTCTTCCTCCTCTTCCTCCTCCACTTCCACCTCTTCCTCCTCCTATCCCTTTTCCTACCACTCCAGCTCCTGCTCCTGTTACTCCTACTCCTCTTCCTTCAGCTCCTCCTTATTTTCCTCTTAAATGTCCTCCATCCTTCTTTTCCTCTTAAATGTCCTCCACCTCGTGCCACCATACTCCTATTTTCCCACTGTTCATGCTCCTCCCACTCTTGCTTTTCCTCTTATTCCTTCACTTACTACTCCTCCTCTTCCTGCTATACCTGCTTCTCAATTTCCTCTTCATCTACTCCTTCTCCACCACCTCCTCCACTTCCTCCTCCTCTTCACCCCATTTTCTCCTCCTCTTACACCACCTCCTTCTTGTCCACCTCCTCCTTCTCCTTTTTCTTCTCTTTCCTCTACTTCCTGCTCCTTCAGCTCCTGCTCCTCCTTCTCCTCCTGCTCCTTCTGTTACTCCTCCTGCTCTTGCTTTTCCTCCTCCATTTGTTCCTCTTCCTCATTCTCCTCCACCTATTCCTCTTCGTCCTGGCATCCTCCTGCACCTCTTTTACCTCCTCCTCCTGTTCCTGTTTCACCTCCTGCTCCACATCCTCCTCTGGTTCTGCTACCACTGCTCCTCCTTTTACTTTTCCTCCTCCTCCTTTTACTACTCACCATCCTTCACCTTCTACTCCTCCTACTCTCCTTCCTCTTTTTTTGAACTCCTCCTGATAATTTCTTTCTCCTCCTACTAGCCATCTTCTTTCTCCTGCTTCTCCTGTACCTTCTCCTCCTTCTCAGCTACTCCTGCTCCTCTTTCTCCATGTATTTACCCCTTCTTTTCCTCCTTCTCCTCATCCTTTCCTATTTCTTCATCTTTTCCTTTCTTCTGCTCCTCCTGCTCCTGCCCTTTATCCTGTTCCTCCTCCCCCTGTTCCTGATAGTCTTACTCTTCTCTTCCTCCTCCTCCGTAAATCTGGTTCCACCTGTTCCTCTTCCTCTTCCTGCTCCTCCTTCTCATTTTACAGTAACTCTTCCTTCTCCTGCTTCTCCTTTCCTCCTGATCATGTTCCTCAACCTAATCCTCCTTCTCCCCCTGCTCCTCCTATGGATCCTTCTCATCCTCTTCCTCCTCTTTTCACCCACGTATCCCCTCCTTATCCTCCTCCTTCAGCTACTCCTTTTTCTCCTACTACTCCACCTCATCCTGCAACACCTTCTGCTCCTACACCTGCTCTTGCTCCTTGTCCTCCTATTCCTTTCCTTATGCTCCTTTTACTCGTCTTTCTTCTTCCCCTCCTCTTTTCCTGATCTTTCTATTCCTCCTCCTCCTCATTCTCCTTCTCATCCTCCTCATCAATTTGCTCCTCATGCTCCTTCTCCTCCTGCTTCTTATTCTCCTGGTCTTCCTCCTGGTCCTCCTCCTCCTCATTCTCCTTCTCATCCTCCTCATCAATTTGCTCCTCATGCTCCTTCTCCTCATGCTTCTTATTCTCCTAGTCTTCCTCCTGGTCCTCCTCCTCCTCCTCCTTCCCCTCCTCCTCTTCATCCTCCTCCTCCTTTTTCCCCTCTTCTCTCTCCTCCTTCTTCTCCACCTGCCACTCTTCTTTCTCTTCCTTCTCCTACTCCTGCTCCTCCTGCACCTTCTCCTCCTGTTTCTCCTACCGCTTGCCCTCCTCCTCCTTTTATACCCTATATACCTCCTACTCTTCCTCCCCTCCTTTTGATCTTACCTGCCCCGCTCCACAATTTCATCCACCTATGCCTGCTCCTCCTGGTTTTACACTTTGCTTCCTCCTCTCCTCCTTTTATTCTCCCCCTGCTCCCCTATTCTGTTTCCTGTTCTCATTCCACCTCTTTTTTGTGCACTTCCCCTCCCTCACCCTGCTCCTTCTGCTCTTCCTCCTACTGCTCCTACTCCTCCTGCTACTCTTCTTTTCATCCTGCTCCTCTGGCTCCTGCTTTTCTCCTTCCATCTTCACCTCCTCCTGCTCCTCCTCCTCCTAATACCCCTCCTCCTTCTAATGCTTCCCCCTCTCCCCCTCCTTCTCCTCCTCCTGATCCTCTCACTGCTCCTCTCCTAGGCCTCCTCATACTCCTCCTTCTTCTCTTCTTCCTCCCACTCCTTTTGCTGCTCTTGCCCCTCATTCTCCATTTTCTCCACATACTCTCTCTCTTGCTCCCCTTGCCACTCCTCCTGCTCCTTCTTATATTCCTTCTCCTCCTCCTCCTCTGGCTACTCATTTTCCACAATGTATTCCTCCTGATTCTCTTTCTCCTCCTCCTGCTCCTCCTGCTCCTTCTCCTCCTCTTCCTCCGTACCTTGGCTGCTCTCTGCTCCTCCTCACCCTCTTCGTGCTCCTCACGCTTCAGCACCTCCTCCTCCACCTGCACCACCTCCTCCTGTTCCTTTTCCCCCTATTCCTCCTCCTCCTCCTTTCCCCCTCTAGCTCTCCTTCTCATCATCCTTCTCCACCTCTTCCTTCTGCTCCTCCTGCTCCCAGTCCTCCTACATCTGCTCCTCCTACTCCTCCTGCTCTCTTATCCTTCCTCCTACAGCTCTTCCTACTGTTAAAACTGATCCTGCTGCTTTTGCTCCTCCTCCTCCTCCTCCTGCCTCTGCTCCTCCTTTACATATCTCCTCTTCCTCCTCCTCCCCTACTTCTCCTGTTCTTCAATGATTTTGGAAGCCAAAGCCTCCTGTAAGAAAGAGCTGCAGCAAAGTCTTTTCCGCTGAAAAGCTCTGCATGGGGAGTTTCACTGAGGTGGCGTGTGTGTGTGTGTGTGTGTGTGTGTGTGTGTGTGTGTGTGTGTGTAGAAGTTTAGTATTGTGATCTTACACTCAGGCAAACTTCCCTGGGAGCTCTGTTACATAGGGATAGAGAAGGGCCTCCTGAGGAAAAGCTAAACTGTGTCTACTGCACTGCCGTCACAGTGAGCCTTTTGTGCTGATATAGGCAGATGCATCTCTGGCAAGCAGCCACCTGCTGAGGAAGAAGCATGCCCAGTGGTCACCTCTTCCCAGGTGAGGCTTCTCACAGGTGTTGTGTGGTCCGGGTCTTCCCAGTCCTCTGCACAAGAATGCTAAGACCACATAAGATCGATAATGCCTACCTGGTTGAAGCAACCTGCATCCAGCCACTCAGCAAAGGGGGCATGGGCTACCTAAGTCAATGCGGAGAAAAAGGAGTGCCTCTTAGTGGTGTTTGCATAAGGGATCTTCACTGACATGGCGTCTTAGGCACAGAGATGAGGCCTGTGTACACAGAGGAATACCAGCAGCAGACTCATGGCAGATGATGAGAGGGCAGAGAGTACAGGGGAGTGTGGGGCCTGGCCCTGGCCTTCAACAGCCCCACACCATCCTGCCCACTCCATTCACTGATTGCATTTTGGGGCACTTCATCTTACTCTAAGGGACCCTGATAAACAGCGAGTTTTACAAAAGGGCATCAATACTACAACTCCTGTGGGAGTGTGTGTGTGTGTGTGTGTGTGTGTGTGTGTGTGTGTGTGTGTGTGTGTGAGAGAGAGAGAGAGAGAGAGAGAGAGAGAGAGAGAGAGAGTGACAGAGACAGAGACAGAGAGACAGACAGACAGAGAGATTGTGATTGAGTGTGAGTACCTGAGAATGTGTAAAGGAGTGTGTGAGGGGCTGGCTTGTGGGAGGGCAAAAAAGAAGGGGTGAGGGAGGGTGAAGGCATGCATGAAGATGTGGTGGAGTGCTTTTCAGCAGTTTGTACATCATGTTCTTTGCTGAACAGAGGCAGCATCTGTCTTACCCACCCACCATCCCTCTGTTCCTACTCCTCCACTCCCTCCATGCAGCCTGCTCACACTCCCTTAATTATTGCTTATCCTGAGTTGGTGGACTTCTCACCAAGAGCCTGTGCATTCATAGATGTATGCGTAACACTGGTTCCACAGGGTAATGAACACTGAGACCTCCCTTCATCTGTGGCAGGTGCACTGCATGTGTCTGACGATATCCCACAGAGGGTATACTGGGAGGACTGTCATCGTGATCTCACAAAACTGAGGATTGGTTATCTCCTGCCCATACTGCCTCTCCATTTCCTTGAACCTCCTCATTTCCCTAGGAAAGACACGAGCCCCAGGAAGCTAGCCTTACTCTCAGTTTCTTTTACATTCCACCACCTCTCCATGATGGTTTGGTTAGTACTTGGCACCCTCAAATGGAGTCACAAAGTGTGACACATGCCTCTGTAAAATGTCACAGCCCCAGATGTTCCATAGACTGTCAATGGGCAGACACAGATTTCAAACACATACACCCAATGGGATGTATTCGGGGATTCACCCCAAATCCTTTCACGAGCAACATCACACAAGCTCAAACCACTCAAAAGTGGTATATAAATACCACTTCATGATATTTATATAACTCAGAAAGTTCAAATCAGGAAATATCAGAATTATGTTTTGCTTTCAGCTCATGTATACCCCCTGGGTCATCTGAAAAGACCCACATTTCTGCAGAGAAATCTGGAATGAAATAATCAGAGGACACACATCCTGTGCTCCCTGTGTGTCTTCCCTGCAGGTAGGAACATGCCTGAACTCTCTGAGCAACTTTGAGCCCGAGTGTAATCCATTTACTTGATGACACATTAATGCACTAAGTGACTCCCTAGTGATCTGAAAATGTTAACACAGTCACAGCCTGAGTGCCTAACTTCATGTGGAAATGACTCTGGCTCAGGGATAATTGGCTGAAAATCAGTATAAAGCGGTTATTGAAGGGGCAAGAATAAATCAGTGATTTCTGTTTTCCAATTTTCAGTCAGCCCCAGAATGGATTTTCAGTATACATGAGACAGCAAGATGGGCACATCCCAAATAAACGGGTCCTGCCTGTTCACCAAGTGTCCATCACAACATTTATGTGTAATCCTATTGGTTTTAGTAAGCATGTCTAAACTGGAATTTAGAATTCTCCAGCTCCCATCACCAGCATTAAGAAGCAATCAGAATACAACCCACTACTGTCAGCCAGAGCACGTTTTATTAATGGAGAAAAAAATTCACCTTGTTAACCTCACAGGGTAAGTTTAGGTCTGGAAAGCACCATCAAGTAGTGTACCATGAACTCGATTACAAGGATGTAGCAAAACACAGCATTATTTCCAAAATGTCCCCACTGATACTTCTCCCCTCCCAGCCCCCAAAATGTATGCCACCAAAGAGCACCACCTCTACACCACTGTCCAACCACCTACTGGGCATGGAAGCCACAGGATTTCCCCTGCCCTGCCCATTTCAAGGTACATGAGCTCTACCCACAATGTGCCCTGGTACACATCCATCCAGCATCATTCCATCAAGGTCCTCAAAGGAGTCAGTGTAGAGCAGATGAGGTTTAACCTGGAAATTCTCAGACTCACCCCAACATGTGTGGACAACTAGATGCCCAGCCAACATGCCCAAGATCTCTCTACCCCTCTGAACAGATATTCCTTGGCCACCCTAGGG
>JAQQST010001723.1:0-11870 GCA_028646485.1 Cryptoprocta ferox | reverse complement strand
CGTAAAACTGGAACATCTGGGTGGCTCTGTCGGTTGAGTGTCTGACTCTTGGTTTTGGCTCAGGTCATGACCTCATTGTTTGTGAGTTCAAGCCCCGCATCCGGCTCTGGGCTGGCAGCGCAGAACCTGCTTGGGATTCTCTCTCTTTCTCTCTTTCTCTGCCCCTCTGCTGCTTGCACTGTCTCTGTCTCTCTCAAAATAAATAAATAAACTTAAAAAATTTAAAAACAGTAAAATTGGCAAGATTTTGGGGGACAGTGATGTCCAAGATGGAAAAATGGATGGTTCCTTACTGATTGTTAAAGGTAAATATACTGTCGAAATCAGATTCTCTAATATAGTAATGGTGGTACATAAATCATTTACAATTCTAATTTAAAATTTAAAAAATGAACTTATTAAAAATAACTATAACTACAATAATTTGTATTGAATATACAATATAAACAATATCTCACATGTAACATCGATAACCTGATCTTATAGGAAGAGAAGTATAAACTTTCTGAACACTATTGAACATAGGTTGTTATCAACTTAATTATGAATTGTTATAACTAACATATTTTAATAAGCCTCATGGTAAATACAAAAGAAAACTCTGTAGTACATACGCAAAAGATTCTCACATGTAACATCGATAACCTGATCTTATAGGAAGAGAAGTATAAACTTTCTGAACACTATTGAACATAGGTTGTTATCAACTTAATTATGAATTGTTATAACTAACATATTTTAATAAGCCTCATGGTAAATACAAAAGAAAACTCTGTAGTACATACGCAAAAGATTTGGATAAAGGAGTGAAAGCATAGCACCACAAAAAGTCATCAAATCATAAATGAAGAGAGCAAGACAGGAAATAAGGAACAAAGTATCTATAAAAACATCAGAAAACAATTAACAGAGAAATAAACAGATGAACATAAAGAAAAGGAGGAAAAGAGAGAGGGGGAGGCAAACCATAAGAGACTCTTAACTATGGAAGAACACCTGAGTATTTCTGGAGGGCAGGGGGGAGGGATTGTCTAAATAGGTGATGAATATAAATAAGAGCACTTGTGATGAGCACTGGATGCTAAATGTAAGTCATGAATCACTAAATTCCACCCCTGTAACTAACATTATACTATATATTAACTAACTAAAATTTAAACAAAATCTTAAAAATAATAAAAAACAGAAAGGCAATAATAAGTCCTTACTTATCAATACTTACTTTAAATGTAAGTGGACTAAATTATCGATTGCTAGACATAGAATGGCTAGAACAGATAAAAAAAATCCAGCAAATGTTACATACAAGAGTGACTTTAGCTTTAAAGACACACATAGGCAGGGAGGAAAGTGATGGAAAAAGATATTCCAAGCAATTGATAACAAGAGAAATCAGGTATAGTAATAACTATATCAAAATGGATTTTTAGCTAAAAATGGTCACAAGAAACAAAGAAGGTCATTATATAATAATAAAAGCCCATCAATTCATCAAGAAAATAAAATAATTGTAAATATTTGTGTACCTAACATTGGAACACATAAGTATATAGAACAAATACTAACAAAACAAAAAGGTGAAATAAACAGCAATACAATAATACTTGGGACTTTAATATTCCACTCTTAAATATAGATAGATCATCCAGACAGAAAATCAATAAGGAAATAGTGAATTTAAGCAAGAGTATGCCAAATTAATCTAACAGATATATACAGAACGTTCCATCCAACAGCATCAGAATAAACGTTCTTTTCAAGCACACGTGGAACATTTTCTGGGATAGATCACATTCTAGACTATAAAACAAGAGTCTCAAAAATCTCAAGAATATAAAAGTATATCAAATATCTTTTCTGACCAAAATGAAACTAGAAATCAATGACAGAAGGAAATGTGGAAAATTAACAAATACGTAGAAATGCACAACACATTTTTAAACAACTAATAAATCAAAAAAAGAAAATAAAATGGAAATTAAGAAAATATTTGAGGACAAACAAAAATTTAAGAAGTATACTAAAACATGGGAGGGAGCAAAGCAGTTCTAAAAGGAAAGTTGAGGAGCACCTCGATGGCTCAGTTAGTTTAACATCTGACTTCAGCTCAGGTCATGATCTTGTGGTTTATGAGTTCCTGCCCTGCATCAGGCTCTGTGGTGATGGCTCAAATCCTGGAGCCTGCTTCAGATTCTATGTGTCCTCTCTCTGCTCCTCTCCCACTCATTCTCTCTCTCTCACTCATTCTCTCTCTCTCTCTCTCTCTCAAAAATAAATAAACATTGGGGCACCTGGGTGGCTAAGTTGGTTAAGCATCCAACTTCAGCTCAGGTCATGATCTTACCACTAGTGGTTTTGAGCCATGTGTTGGGCTCTGTGCTGAGAGCTCAGAGCCTGGAGCCTGCTTCAGATTCTGTGTTTCCCTCTCTCTCTGTCCCTCTCCCACTCGCACTCTAGCTGTCTCTCAAAAATGAAAAAAATATTTATTTTTTTAAATAAATAAATAAATAATAAAAAAAGGAAAGTTGATAACCATAAATGTATATATCAAAAAGAAATATGTCAAATAAACAGCCTAATATTACACCTCAAAGAACTAGAAAAAGTAGAACAAAGTAAACCCAAAATTAGCAAATGAAGGAAAAAATAAAAATTAAAGCAGAAATAAATGAACTAGAGTATAAGAAAACAAAACTAGGAGTTCTTTTTTTAAAAGATAAAATTGACAAGACTTTAGCTAGACTAACTCAGAAAAAGAGAGAGGATTCAATTAAATCAGAAATGAAAGGAGACATTATAATAGATACCACAGTCATACAAAGGATCAAAAGAGATTATTATGAATATTTATATGCCAGCAATCAAAACAACCTAGAAGAAATGGACAATCGCTAGGCACAATCTCTCAAGACTGAATCATAAAAAACATTAAAATCTGAGCAGATCAATAATATGTAAGGAGACTGATTCAGTAACAAAACTTTCCAACAAAGAAAAGTTCAGAACCAGATGGTTTCCACAGTTAATTCTACCAAACATTTAAGGAAGAATTAATACCAATCCTTCTTCAACTCTTCACCCAAAACTGAAGAGGATAGAACACTCCCAACCTCATTTTACAAGGCCAGCATTATCTTGCTACCAAAACCAGATAAGGACAGGACAAGGAAACAAACAAAAACCTACTGACTAATATCCCTGATAAATAAAGACGCAAAAATTCTCAACAAAATACTACTAAACTGAATTCACCAGCAATTAAAATATCCTATACAATGATTGATCAAATGGGATTTATTCCTGGGATTCAAGGATGGTTGAACATATGCAGATAAATAAATGTGATACATTTCATTAATAAATAACAGATAAAAATCATATGATCATCTCAATAAATGCAGAAAGGGCATTTGACAAAATTCAACATCCTTTTATGATAAAATAAAAAAAACTCTCAACAAACTGAGTATAGAAGGAATGTACCTCAACATAAGAAAAGTCATATATTGCAAGCCCGTAGCTAACATCATACGCAATGGAAAAAGGCTGAAAGCTTTCCCCTCTAAGATCAGGAACAAGAAAAGTGTGTCTACTTTCACCACTCTCAATTGACATAGAGCTGGAAGTCATAGAGAAACCAGGCAAGCAAAAGAAATAAAAGGCATCTAAATAAAAAGGAAAGAGTAAATGCTCTCTGTTTACAGATGCCTGAACTTACATGTAAAAAATCTTAAAGACTCTACTAGAAAATTGTTCCAATATGCAAATTTAGTTAAGTTGCAGAATAAAAAAGCAATATACAAAAGAACGAGCACTTTAATACTCTAACAATGAACAATCTTAAAAGGAAATAAAGAAAACAGTATAATTCACAATAGCATTAAAAATAATAAAATACTTAGTTTTAAATTTAACCAAGGAAGTCAAAGATCTGTACACTAAATACTACTACATTTAAGAAGACACAAATAAACGGGAAGATATTCCATACTTATGAGTGGTAAGAATTAACATTGTTAAAATGTTGATACTACCCAAAGCCAACTGTAAATTCAACTCAATCCCTATCAAAATTCCAATGTACTTTTTTACAGAAATAGAAAACAAATCCTAAATTTCATATGGAACCATAATAAAAATTAACAAAGCAGTTTTGAGAAAGTTGAGCAATTATATTTCCTGATTTGAAACTATACTACAGAGCTCTCATACTCAAAACAATATAGTACTGGCATAAAAACAGACAAATAAACCAATGGAACAGAATTGGGAGCCCATAAAAAAATTCTTTTAATACAGTCAACTAATATTTGACAGGGGCCAGGATGCTTACCAGGGAAAAGATAATCTGTTCAATAAGTGATATTTAAAACTGAATATTCACAAGACAGTTCAAAACTGGAACGCTGTTCTATACTACTCATAACAATTACCTTGTAATAAATTAAAAACTTAAATTTCATACCTAAAACTGTAAAACTCCTAGAGTAAAACAGGGATAAATCTCTTTGATATTGGTCTTGTCAATTTTTTTGGGATATTAAACTGAAAGTACAAGCAACAAAGCAAAAATAAATAAATGGGATTACATCAAACCAAATTTTTTGCACACACACACAAAAAAAGAAGGGTATGAAAAGACAATCTACAGAATAGGAGAAAACATTTGCAAATCTTATCTCTGATAAGAGATTAATAACCAACACATATAAAGAACTCTTACAATTCAGTAGCCAAAAAAATAAAAACCTAAAAAAAAGCAAAGGAACTGAATAGACATTTTTTCAAAGAAGATAATATAAATGACAACAGGTACCTGAGAAGGTGCTTAACATCGATAATGTTATTTTTTTTTAATTTTTACTTTTAAAAAACACAGCAAAATATTACTCACTGCCTGTTAGAATAGATGCTATCAAAAAGATTTAAAAAAAAAACAAAAAAACAGGGGCACCTGGGTGGCTCAGTAGGTTAAACGTTTGACTCCTGCTCAGGTCATGAACTCGTGGTTTGTAAATTTGAGCCCCTTGGGCTCTGTGATGACAGCTGGGAGCCTGGGGCCTGCTTCGGATTCTGTATCTCCTTCTCTCTATGTTCCTCCCCCACTTACAGTCTGTCTTTCTCTCTCAAAAATAAAGATTTAAAAACAAATTTTTTTTTAAAGACAAAAAATACAGAGTTCCTGGGTGGCTCAGTTAGTTAATCATCCGACTCTTGATCTCAGCTCAGATCATGATCTTAGGGTCATGTATTAAAGCCGTGCATTGCACTCTGGGCTGGGTGTGAAGCCTACTTATAAAAATAAGATGAAAAAAGACAATAAATAGCAAATTTTGGTAAAGATTGAGAAAATAGAAAACTTGTGCACTGTGGTGGGAATATAAATTTGTATAGCCACTATGGAATACAGTATGGAGATTATTCAAATTATTAAAAGTAAAATTACCATATGATCCAGTGATCCCACTTCAAGGTGGGAAGGAAGGAAGGAAATGAAATCACTATCTCAAATAAAGATCTACTCTCCTATGTTCATTATAGTATTATTAACTCTAGCCAAGACATGGAAATGACATCAGTGTCCATTGATGAATGAATAAAGTATGATAAATATATACATTGGAATACTATTCAAATAAGACATTCTGCCATTTACAACAACATGGATGGACCTGAGGGCATTATGCTGAGTGAAAGACAAATATTGTATGATCTAACTTATATATGGAATCTCAAAAAAAGGCAAACTAATAGAAAATAAGAGTAGATTAGTGATTGACAGGTGGTGGGGATGGGATGGATTAAGATGGTCAATGAGTATAAACTTGCAATTATGCTATGAATAAATTCTGGGTAAGAAATGTACAATGTGATGATCATAATTAATAATACAGACATACCTTGTTTTCTTGTGCTTCACTTTATTGCACTTTGCAGACTGTATTTTTACAAATTGAAAGTTTGAGACCATCTTGCATGGAGTAAGCCTGGCACCTCCATTTTTCCAACAGAATTTGCTCACTTTGTGTCTCTGTATCACATGTTGGTAATTCTTGCAATGGTTCAAACTTTTTCATTATTATTATATTTCTTATATGATCTGTGATCAGTAATTATGGCCCATGAAAGCTCAGCTAATAGTTATCATTTTTTAACAATAACATACTTTTTTAGTTAACATATGTACATTATTTTTTTAAACATAATGCTATCTCACACTACAGTATAGCATAAATATAGTATGTATATGCACTGAGAAACTATATATATATGACTTAGCTTATTGAGCTTATTGAGATAGTAACTTTTTTTGAAGTGGTCTGGAATCAAGATCATGATATCTCTGAAGTATATCTGTGCTGTATTATATACTTGAAAGCTGCTAAGAGAGTAGGTCTTAAAAAATTTCTTACCACACATGCACAGAAAAAAAAATGGTAACTATGAGCAGGTAGATGTATTAACTAACATTATTATCTTAATTATTTTGCAATATAGTATACCAAATAATCATACTGTACACAGCTTACATAATGTTAAACTTATTCAATGTTACATGCCAACTATTTCTTAAATTTACACAATGTAATATATCAATTATTTGTCAACAAATCCAGAAAAAAAATTTTTGTAGAAATAATCTATTTTTCAAAAAAGAAGGTAAAGCAGTAGAAACTTCAACTATATCTGAAATAAAAGAATATGAAATCCATCTTGTTAGATAGATAGATAGATAGATAGAGTCCAAAACTAATACTTAGTTTATAATGAAGCAATACTTAAGAAGCATGGACTATGGACCATAAATAAGGCTGAAAGAACTTAGTTTTAAGGTTTAAATTTAAAAATCTTCTTTTTAAAATACTGTTGACCATTTGTTTTTTTTTTAAAGATAAATGTATTAATTGCATGAATTCATTTCATACAACTCTATAATCTAATTTAATAAGGAAGTGTCCTACAAATTTGGAAAAAGACAGACTTGTTTAAGTGTCTTTATGTTCAGCAGTGGAGGGTATACTTCCTTAAAAAATAAATATAAGAAAATCAGGATATTTATTATAGCAATTATTATTCCTAATGCAATTCATACTGAATTATGCACCGTGCATTCTTAGAGGGGTAAAGTAAAATGAAATATATTTTGGTAAAATGTATGCCTGTAAATAGTCAACACAGTGCTTCATAATATAAATGAATATTATCATTTTGAACAATGTAATTACTATTATTAGAAATATTAGTTATAAGTATGAAAATAGCTATCATTTTAGTATGGAATATGAAACTCTTGTGCTCCATGCTTCATTAAATCCACACAACATCTCTGCATAATAAGTATTATCATCACCATTTCATGGGTGAAAAAACTGAGGCTAACACATTTAGATAACTGGTTTATGATTATATGGCTAGTAAAGATGCATCACACTAATTTAGGCTTTATGATTTCAGAATTGTACTCTCTCCACTACATATTCTATCACTCTGTAAGTACTTGGCTTGTTTTCGTTTTGGTCTTTAACTTTTACTCATGTGGTGATGACTTGAAGCTTTATTTAAAAGAAGCTTAGAAAATTCACTTGACCATGGGGTGCCTGGGTGGCTCAGTTGGTTAAGCAACCGACTTCAGCTCAGGTCATGAACTCATGGTTAGCGGGTTCAAGCCCCATGTTGGGTTCTGTGCTGCCAGCTCAGAGCCTGGAGCCTGTCTTTGGATTCTGTGTCTCCCTCTCTCTCTGACCTTCCCCTGCTCATGCTGTCTCTCTCTCTCTCTCAAAAATAAAATAAAACATTAAAAAAAATTCATTTGACCAAAGGTTCCAAATAATTAAAAGTGTCATGTATCTAATGTAGGCATGGATACCATCAGTTAATGGGTCGCTATATATTTTCCACTCTAGTGAGATAACAACTAGAGTATTTTTTTTAAGTTTTAGGCTCTGAGTGTTAAAAAGGACTCTGTTAAAATGGAAATATTTTGACAAAGGTGACCAAAAGTCTAGGTCAGTATATTTTATAATATTAGGAAACAGAAGAAGCAAATGGAGATTAGAGGTATGCTATAATGAAAGTTTAAAGTATTTGGTAGAGGGGTGCTGGGTGGGTCAGCTGGTTAGGCAGCCAGCTTTGGCTCAGGTCATGATCTCTCCGTCCCTGAGTCTGAGCCCCGCATCGGGCTCTGTGCTGACAGCTCAGAGCCTGGAGCCTACTTCTGATTCTGTGTCTCCTTCTCACTCTGTCCCTCACCCACTCACACTCTGTCTCTCTCGCCCTCAAAAATAAACAAACATAAAAACAATTTGGAAAAAAATAAAGTACTTGGCAGACTATAGAAAACTCTATGAAAGCTGGCCTTAACTTAGCCTTATAGCTTCTAGGTGCTCAATACGTATAGTGTCCAGAAGACCTATTTTTTGACAACAACCAACCCCTTCCTCCTAGTTTAAAATTTTCTGCTATATAGGGGTGGCTGGGTGGTTCAGTTGTTTAAGCATCAGGCTTCAGCTCAGGTCATGATCTCATGCTCTGCAGTTCGAGCCCCGCTCTGGCTTTGTGCTGATGGCTGAGAGACTGGAGCCTACTTCAGATTCTGTGTCTCCCTCTCTCTCTGCCCCTCCTCCACTCACACTCTGTCTCACTCTGTCCCTCAAAAATAAATAAATGTAAAAAACTAAATAAATAAAAATTAATTAACATTAAAAATAAAGTTAAATTCTCTGCTATATAATATACCATTGTATAAATATCCCACAATTTATTTGCTATTATGAAAAATGACTATAATATCTGTATGCATATCCTGGTGCAAAAATTCATTTATTTTCATGCATTATTTCTATGAATGGACCAAACATTTATTTATCTTTAATTTTTCTCAATATTCCAAAACTTACCTAAAATGTTTTTAGTGTATATACTTCTACCAATAAAATATGGACACTGTCATTCTTCCATATTCTTGCAAGATATTATTACTATTGGTCAATATGGTGAATATGGAATGGTATCTCATAGTAGGTTTTAATTTATATTCCAGATTATAATAAAGATGAACAATTTTTATATATCAGTGGACATTTGGATTATCCTTACTCTAAAATACGTGCTTGAGACACCTGAGTGGCTCTGTCAGTTCAGTGTCGGAGTCCTGATTTTGGTTCCAGCTGCGATCTCATGGTTTGTGGGATAGAGCCCCAGTCAGGTTCCGTCCTGACAACACAGATTGTCTCTCTCTGCCTCCCCCCTGCTCTCTCTCTCTTTCTCAAAATAAATAAATAAATTTAAAAATAAAATAAAATAAAGTACTTGTTCAAATTTTTTGATTCTTTACCACGGTGTAGGCATTTTTTTATTTTTTTAACTATAGAAGATCCTTATATTTTCTGAATGAGCTTTTAGCTTTGCAGGTCTTTCTATTTCATTTTCGTACTTTTTTTTTATTTCGTATTATTTGTATTTATTTTCGTAGTTTGCTTTTTGTTTTCTTTTGTCTTAGCAGTCATATCTTTAAAGTTCTGGAGTATCCATTTGGTCCATTTATAAATGTTTTTCTCATCATCATTTTTAGTTTCAGTTTTTTGTTCAATGTATCTGTCTCATTTCTTTGAGCAGAAAAAGCAAGTCTATTTTACAATTTTTATTGATAATTTAGGGGTGCCTCAGTTGGCTAAGCGACTGACTCTTGAATTTGGTTAGGGTCATGATCTCACAGTTTGTGAGTTCAAGCCCCACATTGGGCTCTGTGCTAATAATGTGGAGCCTGCTTGTGATTCTCTCTCTCTCCCTCTCTCTTTCTCTGCCTCTCCCATGTGCTCCTTCTCTCAAAATAAATAATAATCTTTAAAAAAAGAATTTTAATATCTTAATTCCATTATATCTATCAGATCTTGCTAATGGTTTCTTCTTTATGTGCTTTGTTATGTTTTGCTGTGCCCAAGACATTATATTTGAAACTCTTTTGGGGTGGGAATAATAATGAGCTATAATCATGGTAATGTCTTCCTGACAGGATTTTCTCTTTCACCTGAGACTCTACAAGACAGTCATATTTCAAATTCAGTGCTTGACTTTCTCAGTCTACATAGAAGGCAAGGTAGGCTATACCCTTATTTCTGCTTCTCTTTCTGCTTTGGGGATCTCAACTTAAATTTGGGTTGTAACAAAGTCCTCAAATTTGATGACTGCTGGGTTTTGAATTTTGCCTCTCTAGTAAAGATTCTTTTAAAAGCACACACCTCAGTGTGTTTTAGCAGTTTCAAATGCACTCCTGGCAAAAATATCTTTTGTGCATATATCTCTAGGTTCTCATTATATTCTATATTTTGGCCCAGGAAGTCCTCACTTGTTTTTATAATCATTCCGATATTTTTAACATTAGAAGATATTTTGTCTGGATTTTTATTTATCCTTAGTAGGACTTTTTAGGTCACCATTACTGGAAATAGCAGCAAACAAACATCAAAATATTTGCAGCAGTTTTTCCAGCTTCTATGGCTTTGTATCTCCTAAAGCTGAGGCACGCTTCTCTTAGTTAGGCAAACTCCTATTTACCCTTCAAAACATAAGACAAGAATTGCTTCATTTAAGACATGTTTAGGGATTACTCTGATAGGGAAAAATCTGTTATAAGATGGCCGACAGGACTGATAAGGAAATACCTGACCCTGATCAAAGGCTCCCTCTTCCAGGTTCTTCTTCCCACACCACTTGTCTCATGCATTAACGAGGAATGTGCAAGTAGTAGGCTATAAATTACTCCCTCTGCTGATGCTCTGGACTCAGACCTCTGGAGAATGATCTCCTCTGAGCCCACTGGTATAAAATAAACCTCCCCCTGTCCAAGATCTCTGAGTGCCACTTGGTTCTTCTGCCGGGTGATCCAGACCAGATTCGCCAACAACTCTTCTCCGTTATCCTTAGTTACATTCCCACACACTGTTAGTTATCTGCACCTTGTTTATGATCTTTCATTCCCTATGTATATCATCATCATCAGTATTTCGCTTTATTGTATTCTTGATAAGATTTTCTGCACAGGTATTTGTTTATGTGTTTGTCTTGTAGAAGGTGAGGTTCTCCAATTTAGGGACTGTAAACTAAATCCTATTTATTCTTTACAGCTGCAATTAAATAGGAATTCCATGGGAGTCTGTCCCTTTTCTTTCAAACCTGGGTTAGTTATTTCTCCATGTTCATTGTTAGAACTAAACTTATTAGAAGAGTTTTCCACCTGTATTGTGACTGCAGAGCCTTTAAATTTTTTTTATGCCTGTAATAATCACCCATGCCTGAGGTCTTTATGCAGCCTCATAGCTGATATTATTCAGAAATCTGTTGAAAATGGACATCTTCATAGTGGCCTTTTGGACCACTCATTTTAAAAACATCTTCTCAATCACTGTTCTTTTTAAATTCTGTTTTATTTATTTCAAAATATGTATCACTATTAAAGAAAAACTGGTATGGATTTTTCTAGTTGGCTTTGGTATTATCTTTTCTCCCATTAAAAATGAATTGTCAAAGATGAAGTCAAACTTTCACTTTTCGCAGATGACATGTACTCTACATGGAAAACCTGACCAACTCCACCAGAAGCCTACTAGAACTGATCCATGAATTCAGCAAAGTCGCAGG
This sequence comes from Cryptoprocta ferox, assembly GCA_028646485.1. NCBI lineage: Eukaryota > Metazoa > Chordata > Mammalia > Carnivora > Eupleridae > Cryptoprocta > Cryptoprocta ferox. The sequence goes on along the minus strand of JAQQST010001723.1, from coordinate 233 downwards.
GTACAAAATCAATGTACAGAAATTGTTTGCATTTGTATACACCAATAATGAAACAACAGAAATCAAGAAACTGATCCCATTCACAATTGCACGAAAAACCATAAAATACCTAGGAATAAACCTAACCAAAGATGTAAAAGAAAAAGACCTGTACGATGAAAACTATAGAAAATCTTATGAAAGAAATTGAAGAAGACACAAAGAAATGGAAAAGCATTCCATGCTCACGGATT